>JAAVUK010000883.1:0-34905 GCA_014899095.1 Fusarium buxicola
CCTACTTTTCTCATTCTTGTCTTCGTCTGGCCCTTTCTGTGCCCCTCAGAAGCTCGTTCGAGAGCTTCTCCGAGTGTGAGAAGGGCAGAATTGATGATCATCGTCTGTCAGTGGTTGCCAGCTGGCAGCACCTGGTCAACTGTCTCATCACCGCCCGCTCTTACCACATCGACAAGGCCTGAATATTGTCGGAGAGCATGCCCTGAATCTCGGGAGTTTCTCGTTATATTTTATATTCTCTTCCGGGATATCGAGGATATGATCCATGACCATGAACGACGCGTCTTCTGTGGCAACTTGGATGGACTGAAAATTGGCTTCTTCGCCCCTTAACCCCAAGCACTGCTTTTCGTCATTGCACCAGTTTGCCAAACAAACAGAACGCGTAATAATCTAACTATGTGCTAGAACCAAGACGAATGCCCGCACAGAAACCGCCCTCTCCGCCCTTTTTCTCTTTTCTCATTCACTTTCATCTCGCCCCCAACCACTATATCCCCCCCCTTCTGCCTCCTACTTCGACAACACCGTGTATTGTCTTGTCGCAATCAACTCAGACGGTATTCATTAGGCGGTATTCGTTCGGCTGAATAATGAAATACGGGGACCACGCCCCTTCTGAGAAACATCCCAAGGAAGACCAAGTCGTGTCTAGGTGGTCTTCGAGCACTGAAAGCCGCGAGGGGACAAAGCCTTCGACCAGCATGCTGTCCATCAACTTTTCGACGCCCCTTGCTGGGGCTGCTCGCTCTGAAAGAATCAAGCAGATGACGAACAATCACGTAAGTTTTCGAGACCCGTTGTTCTCTTTTGTCGCGGCCTTTCATCGCGTCCTTGGAGCCGTCGCACAACAGAACAGATCAAGGCGTCAGCTAACAATTTCCTTCGCAGCCTGCTTTCTCAAAGGCTCGTGCCTCTCAGGAAATCCTTGTCAAGATCCAGACCTCCCTTCGCCGCATGCCGGGAGTCTCTTCCAAGGAATCCAATGAGATTGTCGCGCAGCTTCAGGAAGTCGGGCAGATCATCAGCACCGAGACAAGCCAGCTCGTCGATGCGCTGATGAATCTGACGCTTGACCAGGAGGATACCGACAAGGCCATCGCGCGCATGAGCATCGAGGCCAACCTCGCCAAGGCAGAGGCTGATGATCAGGCTCATACCATCAGCAACCTCCGTGTTGAGATGGCTAATGAGAAGGGTAAGCGACAGGAGGCTGAGGCCGAGGTCGCCAAGGTCATGGAGGATCTGCAGAGCCTCACGCGCGAGTTCAAGTCGCTCAAGGAAAAGGACAGAGATAGCAGCTCTGACGATGCCAAGTCGATGTCCGACCGCGACGGAATGATCAAGGCAAGTCGCTCTCGCCGCAAAGTCACCATGTCAGAAACTGACCATCATCTACAGCACCTTGAAGGCACTATCAAGCATCTCGAGGATCAAGTCAACAGTCGACGATCTCTCTGGGTCATGAAGAACCCTAGCCCTGACTCTGTGGCTCGCGCCATCGAGACTATCGCCGACGCTTGTCCGCACAAGGACGTCGTTCACAAGTCCATCATGTCCCTACGCCCCGAGGGCCGTGAGGAGACGGACTCGCGAGAGATCAAGGGGCTCTCGCATGTCTTCAATGACCTCGCCATTCAGGCTCACCGTCCTATGATGAACTTCCAGCCTAGCCGCCCTTCTTCTGCCGCGCCTCCACGCTTTGGGCCTCACGGTATGCCTCCCCGTGCCTCCTCGACCATGCCAAATGATCGCAGATTCGGGGGATGGGCGCCTCCCACTCCCGCCCAGTCTCGCTTTGGCGGCCAACCTATGCATGGTTCTGGGCCAGCTCCCGGCTTTGGACGCGCTCCTTCGCGACGTGGCTTTAGCAACGGCACCTATCGTCCCAATGCCCCCGAGTTCTACCCTCAAGCCCTTTCACACTCCGACAAGGGCTTCGCCCGTCACGACGGTGCCTATACTCAACGTCGCGACTACTACCCACCTACTCCCTCCAACACCCGCAACAAGTATGGCCGCTTCCGTGATCCTATCTCCCCTGAGTTCGCGGCTCCCCCTGGTGTGCTGACTACCCGGCCTCCATTTCCTGGCCCGCTCATTCACATCACCGATATGACCATCGCAGCCTGGAACGAGCAGATGATGGATCTGTATGCCGTGATTCGCAACTTTGTCGACAACAATGCCAATCAGCCTACCTTCATCAAGCCCACTGATCTCTCTCAGACACGTCTCTGGCCTGTCCTTCTGGCCACCTACCACCCCCTGTCTGAGCATGAGGCTGTCTCCTACCTCGAGTTCCACCTCAAGGAGGAGAGCTCCAAGTCCTGCTTGGTCACCCGTGTCGTTGTTGACTACATCGTCAACCGCGTCTGGGTCCCCCGTGCGTGGGCTGGTGCCGATAACGATGCTACCTACGGTCTCATTGAGGTTGAGAAGGATCTTGAGAGAACACAAGGTGCGCAGCTCTTTCACTTCCATTTTCTACTTTCCTTTCTAACATGGTACCTCTAGGCCAAACCGCTGCTCACCGCCAGCCTATCCTCGATCGCCAGGCTGGCGTTATTGACTCCATCCTCAAGCTTGACCAGTACTCTCAGTTCAGCAAGGTTCGCTGCGACGAGATCGCCGACATGCTCCTCAGCATGGTCCAGCCGCTCCTCAACCCGGGTGCCAATCCCTCCACCACGTACCGCGACCTCGAAGTCGTCGCCGCCGCTGCGTGGGCTCTGTCAAGCCGCATCCTCAGCAGCCGCCTGACGTTTGACTTCCGCTTCCCGGAGGTTGGCAGCCGGTTCTCGTGCCAGTCAATGGTTCCCATTTGGCCCAACATGGATCCTATGGAGCTTCAGGCCAAGCATTGGCGGGTTGCGCTTGTTACTACGCCTGTTGTTACCTGCCGTAACGATACCGGCGCGAACATCTCGGCTCACTCGGTGTCGCTGGCAGATGTCGTTTGCATGCAGTAAACGAGCAGTTCTGCACTTCCCACGCCTGGGTCTAGGGTTGAGTACGCCAAAGACCAGGACTCACACAAGACTCGTCTAGGGACCAGTGAGATCCTTTTGCGAGTATGATGACCACTATACATTGTGCCCCGAGTTGACGGGTCTACTTTGACGAAAACATTTACTACACTTGCAGTTTACCATGGTCATTGCGAGGAGAAAACACATCCTTCTTCGTTTTATCAGCACAACCCAATCCGTCGACTCTGATGAGACCAAGGACAGGCGTTTACTTTCCCATATCATGGCCATTTGCTTTCTAAATTCCTGGGCCATGAGATATTTTCCCCGTATCGATGCGACGTTGGGTTCTTTTCACATATGGATACGGGAACCCCCCAATCACACGACCGACCCTTCAGGCGATAATGATCTACGCCCCGCAGATGAGTTTGTTTCTTTGCATTTTTTCCACCACGGGGATAAATAGGACAGGGGCTCTTGGCGGTTTACGCTGCAGTCTTCCGGAGGAATAAAACGGGGGAATACAAGTCCTGGGAGCGTTCTAAAGTCCCTCTCAATGGGCGATAAGAGGGTTCGAGTCACTCAAGTGGAGATAGATGCGAGTAGTCTTTTAATAATTCAATTTTGCTCTGAAGAAGCAGCTCTGCTTGCAGTAGTAAAAGTCCTGTGAAGGACCACCAGCGGGCCTGGTTTTAAAGTCTCCATGTCTATCTGATCCCCAAAACTCCTGGGTATCAACGCCAAAAAGCAGACAACCACACTTGAACCTAGTTAAAAGTACAATAAAATACGAAGTTGAAGAAAGGAAGTAGAGCAAAAGGAAGAGGCTCGCTGCCGGAATTTCAGCGACGCCGTCTCTCGAGTCAAGGGGTAAGCAGACTCCGCCCCTTGAGCCTGGTAATAGTATGAAACGTATGAAGCAGAGCTACAGGGAAAGCTCATCGGTACTGAGGCCTCAGTTACGGCGGCTCTCAGAGGAGCCGCGGGCGGACCTGCGATCCAAGCGTCGCACAACCGCGCCGAGAACAACCTTGAGGATCCCATCAGCCGTCAACGCCTTACTGTTGTCGGAGCCGGTAGAGTTCCAAGTAGCCGTGTCGACCATGTCGCGAATGCCAAGTTCAGCGAGACCATCGTCCAGTTCGCGTAGAGCCTTTGCTGCGCCGCGCTCGTTGCCGACCTGGAAGAACTGAATGCCAACCTGATGAGGAGGCGCCTCGAGCTGGTCGAGCTTCTTGGCGTGGTGCACGATGATGCTCTCCGGGTCGTCGGTGGGACAACCATCAGTGATGACGATGATGTTCACGGGCTTGGTATTATCCATGTTGTCAGGTCGGCGCGAAAGGTGGGCCACGTAGGGCTTGAGAATGCTGTGCAAGCGGGACCCAGTAGGAGTAGCGCCTCCAGGACGAACAGACTCGAAGAGGCGCTGGACCTGGGCAGCGTCGCGAATGTGGCAGTATCCGCCAGAGGCTTGGGTACCAGAGGCAGAGGCTGTGGAGCGATGGTTAAGGAAGTAGACGTCGATACCGTCGGGATCATGAGAGGTGCAGAGAGGGGCGATAGCGCCGAGGGCATCGCGGACCTCACGCCATGAGCGGCCAGCCATGGATCCGGAGTCGTCGATGACAAAGATGGTGTCGAAGGTGGAGAGGAATGCATACCTGTCCTCGGCGCTGGTGATGCTGGAGAGACTGGGGGCAGGCGATGCACCGCGACGAGGGACATCCAGATGGGCTGGCGTTGCGAGACTGGTATCGACAGGGGAGTATGCCGGAGGAGCATCCTTGGCTGAGGCATGTGGTGTTAGCAGCGAGATCGGGTTGTCAGTGTTGAGGTTGGTGTTGAGATTTCCCATATTGTGCTGTAATAGGTCCTGTGCGTCCTTTGCAGATCGTCTATTCGAGAGCTTGTCCTTGAGGCGGCTAAACATTCTGGGTGATGATGATGAAGAATGGTTGAGTGTTGAGTGAGGCATCTTGGCTGCGGTTCTCTCCCTTATAGGTGTGGTACTTTTCCACCAGACTTTAGGTTTGCGCTGATTCACAGTCAAGAAGCGGAGCAAACGCTAAAACAAACGTGTGACCAGAGATGTTTGTTCAGAAAGTCTTTGTTGTTGATAGGCCTGCTTGCTTGGCTTGCTTTGAGTTGCTGCACTGGGCAACGCCGATGTGTTTTGATATCCAGCTTGATGAAATTGATAATTGTCTCGTCGATACCTATCCTCGAGTTAAGTATCTATCACTAAGGCATATCCGCTCCTCGATTCGCTCCTCTATTTGCTCTCAATTCTGCCTGTGGTGGCTATAACATACCTACACTATCTGTGCGGGGGAATTGCACGCATGTGGAGCTCGAGCAGCCATGAGGATGAGGCTCAGCTGCGCCGCCACGCCAAGCACAGCCTCTTGTGCCATGCCCAATTGTAGGTAGTCGAAAGGCTGCGGAGAGTGGCTTGGTCGTGGACAGAAAACCGAAGACTGATTTAGCTGGCCTGTCACTTCACCGAGTCTCGTGCTTTCTGTCCCCCACGGAGAGTAGTTCGCCTCGTTCGCAAAGCCGTCAGGAGCAGCAGCAAGGCATTCTTGTGTCAGCAGCCCTGGAGAGCCAGGCACAGCCATGCCATTCCTGGAGACCAATTCCATTGGTCTCCAGCCACAAGGCGGCTCTCTCTCTCTCAGGCACCGTCTCATGTTCGTCTCATGATGATCTGCAGGCAGCCGGACTCAAAAAGAGTCGCAGTCTATCAGCCGATCATGAAGCTGCATTGAAGTGTAGTGGTATAACCCTACTATGCCCCTATCTGCGCATATAATGCGCAGTAGAGTTCCCGATGACATGTCGAATTATCCCAAATGACAGTCACAGCCGTGCTGCATGCAACACACACATTGGAAAGCAAGGGGCATGCTCGGTGAACTGCTTAGGCTTCACTCTCCACACCATGTCAACGACCAGACGGATGACGGTCTGAAGACGGCGTCATGGTCGGGCCCAGGTGGATCGAGGTCAGTTCCAAACGGTCCAAACGTCTCCAGCCGTAATTTCAACCCCAGTAAAAGAAGCCGCCGGCCAGCCTGGGTGAGGGTTTTGCGCGAATAATCAAACTCGATTTCCTGACGCGGTCACCGTGACACGGCGAGACCGTTCTCGTCTCCGCCCTCCTGAGGCCTTTTCGAGGTGAGCACGGTGAGCAGAGGAGCCCCCTAGTCAGCTGCGAAACATCCCACTGCAACGCGGTTGTGACGCCATTACACCGAGTCGAGACATTGCAGCGCCCGTCCGTCTCGTGATTCATCACAGGTGTCAGTAACTTTGGACGCTCACGGGCCAGCGAGATCGGGTCCAACAGGGCTGCTGCCATACCGAGTGATGCTCTTTCTCGATGTTCTAGCGAGCTTCTGAGGCGATTCCAGCCCGTGCTCTGGCGTGCTCTCCACACCGGGAGGGCATTACGGGATCGGTCGGTCCACCGGGGGAAGCGACAGTCTGCCCGTCCGACTGGGTTGCGATTAAGTAACGAAAGGATGCGTGCCGTTGTTGGCGGGACGGGGAAACGCCAGCCGGGTTATTTGAGGCCAGTTGGGTCGAGATTGGGCTGAAGAATGGGGAAGGACAAAAGCAATAGGACAAGTGCTCCGAATTGAGATGTGCGCTTTACTTCATCCAAAACTGAGAACTGAGTGAGGTGGTTGTCGCATGCAAAGAAAGGGCCCGTTTGCTGAGGTGTGCTGTCAACGAGACGACGGGAGGGATTCAAGGTCAGCTCTTCCCTGCTAATTATTCGCGGCTGAGTTTCCGCGTAAGCCCCAAAACAACTCCAGTGCCTCGATCGAAAGAGAGGCGTCTCGGCCGCTGCCACGGGTTGGACGGCCTGACAAGTCGTATCAGATGTCTAGAAGGGGGAACACTTACCCCAGGATTGCCGTTGCAATGGGACACGTCGACGACTTGAAGGTTGTAAGTACATGCCGAACTGTCCTCTGTTTGCAGCGTGAATAATGATGGACAATATTGGGTACGACATACTATTGCTTTGTTTGGCAAGCCACTGCCGTTGCCCGTCTCAGCCGTCCATGTCCAATGCATGCATCCCCCATCGCCGGAATATTCAACCCAGTCCAATTGCAACCTCCCACTCTGATCCATGCGTCAAGCGTCAGTGCTCACCTCTGCTCACTGCAGAAACGGGACTCACAGACCAACCTGAACCCGGTTTGTCTGGGCGTCTAGGGCGCTGAATGGCTTCTCCAGTGTTTTATTTTGCTCTTTCGTGGCACATACGGACCAAGTAGGTGATGCAAGGTACTTCTACTGATGCCAAAACGTAGCCTGCCTCAAACTCACGCCGCCGTCCCCGGCCGCCGGTCCCCCCGTTGCGTTGTCCCACCCCCGAATCTTTTGGTGTGCGACCCGACTCCATTTCGCACTTATATCCAATCCCCCTTTCAACATCCCCATCGTGGTTCCTCCTCTCTTCTTTCTCTACACCGACTCTTCTTTGGCCCTGCTCTTCCATACTTTTTGTGGTCGAGGTATCAACTTTTGCTTGCATGCCTGGCCCTCTTTGAACCCATCATCTCTCAACAGAGCGAGTATCTTTATCTAAAGACCATCTCTGGCACTCGAGCGAGATACGCGAGATCAGATTCAATACAACTCCTCCACGAACATCCTTCTCCTCCCTGTCCTCCTCTTTCGCCATCATGTCGTTCGGTGGACGCAAGTTCTCCATTAACCGCCACACTGGCGCTCCTAAGACGACCCTCGCTCGTCGCTTTAGTATGGGCGAGCCTTCGACGAACGGTAGGCCTTGCTTTTGCCTCCTTGGCTTGCTTTTGCCTCCTTGGCGTCATGTCTTTGGTGGTGTCTCTTCCACTCCATGAGAGAGCTTCTCCCCGCTTTCGTGACCCTGCTTGAGCTCTGAGAGCCCCCTGCCCGCAATCATACACGGCCTTCATGACCAAAGCCCTCATTTATTTTTCTCACCGTTTTCTCACCTCCCCTCACCGTCCCGCCTTTTCTGGCCCAGTTGCTGCCCGGCGCCACCTTTCCTGGGGCGTTACCCCTCCACCTTCCGACCCTGGCAAGGCCCCCGCCTGCGAACCCCTCCAGCCCGCCTTACTTACCCAGCTGCACCAGGGAAGCTTGGCTGCAGCGGGAGCTACTCCCCACAACGTCACTGTCAGACTCTGAGGCTTGAAGTTCTCAACCCTCATTGTGCTACGATAAGATAACAAAACATCATGCCATTTAAATGGAATGGAGAGGAAAAGAACCTCACTAACATCTTACAGAGTTCCAGTCCAAGGTTCATCGTCAGTTCCGTAACGCCCATGAAGGTCACATGCCCCATGCTGGCCTCGACGCCAGCCGATCATCCACTGGTGTCATCTGGTGTACAGAGCGAGCCTCCGAGTATGGCTACCTCGAGGAACCTGACGCCTGGGCCAACCTGGGCCAAGGAGCTCCCGAGGTTGAAGACGACATCGCAGGTTGTTTCCCCCGACCCGAGAGCATCAACATCTCCATGGCTGGCCGAGAGTATGGTCCTACCGCTGGTATCAAGCCCCTGAGAGAAGCTGTCGCCAAGCTCTACAATGAAACGCATCGGAAGGGCAAGGATAGCCAGTATACATGGGAGAACGTCGCCATCGTTCCCGGTGGTCGCGCTGGTCTCATCCGTATTGCTGCTGTCCTCGGAAACTCGTATCTCAGTTTCTTCTTGCCCGACTACACAGCCTACAACGAGATGCTGAGTCTCTTCAAGAACGTACGTTTGTAGCCTGGCTACGCTCTAGGGACATGAGTCCACGCGATGAAATCGCTAATCATACCAAACAGTTCGCCGCCATCCCCGTTCCTCTATCTGAAGAGGATGGATACCACATCCACCCCGACAAGATCGCCGAAGAGATTTCCCGCGGTACCTCGGTCATCCTGACCTCGAACCCTCGCAACCCCACCGGCCGTGTCATTGCCAACCCCGAGCTCGCCGAAATTCAGGACATTTGCCGTGGCCGTGCCACCTTCATCAGCGACGAGTTCTATTCGGGATACAACTACACGAGCGGCTGCGATGGGTCCACGATCAGTGCGTCCGAGAACGTGGAAGATGTTGACGAGGACGATGTTCTCATCATCGACGGCCTCACCAAGCGCTTTCGCCTTCCCGGATGGCGAATTGCCTGGATTCTGGGCCCTAAGGGTGAGTTCACTCAGTTTTAACTGTTAATTATCGTAAAATCAATACTGACTTTGTCTTGTAGAGTATATCAACGCGTATGTAACCGACAGTTTCTATGAAATACCTTGCAAATTACTGACATGACCCTAGTATTGGCTCCTGCGGTTCCTATCTCGATGGTGGTGCCTGCCATCCTTTCCAGGAGGCCGCCATTCCCATGCTTGAGCCCAGCCTTGTCCAGAACGAGATGATTCACCTTCAGGCTCACTTCCGAGTAAGTACCATTATGCAAAGAATGTAGTACCCAACCTCGCTAACCATCTCCCAGGACAAGCGTGACTACGTTGTGCGACGCCTCCGCGAGATGGGTTTCGTCATCAAGTATGTGCCTGACTCGACTTTCTACCTGTAAGCTATCCCACGACCTTGAACTATGGCAAAGTGAGACTAAGTTTGTATAGCTGGCTCAACTTGGAGGGCCTTCCCGAGTCCATCTCAGACGGTCTTAACTTCTTCCAGGCGTGTCTGGAGGAGAAGGTCATTGTGGTGCCTGGTATCTTCTTCGACTTGAACCCCTCGCGTCGTCGTGACCTGTTCGATAGCCCGTGCCACCATTATATAAGAGTCTCGTATGGCCCGCAGATGCATATACTGAAGATGGGGATGGACGGTATCGAGCGTGTTGTTCACAAGTGAGTTACTTCTATTATGACTTGACATGAGTCAGTGCTAACTGTCGATAGGCACCGCAAGTCTTAAGCTATGCAGTAGAGAGGCTGCGTCTTGCTATTACCATTGTATGTGATATTTGGGGTCGTTTTCCCCGCGTGTCACTGCCGATGGGTCGAGTCAGGATGCACAAGAACTGGTGTCGAGGGGGATGTTCTTTCGTAGGCAACAGAACTGGTGTGACCTCGGTGGGAGAGTTTTCATACTTCTCCCATTGGGTCGCCCTGCTTACCTTCATACCTCCCTAGGACTAGGCAGCGTTTGCATAACAAGTCCTGTAGTGGCCTGGTTTTGGATGAATTTGGACCGACAACTTCCATTGACGCCCTTTTTCAAATGCGGTATCCCACGTTGGTTTCAAACCAACCACCGCATATCTGCATCTATCACGCCTTATTCGATTCCCACTATGAAGCCCTGTACCTACCTATCACAGCCCTCGACATTCCCCTGAGGGTCCAGCGCACAGCGATGGCATCATGCATCCCGCGCCGTAGATCTACCCACTCTTTTCTCCAGCAGTTCCGATCTGTCTATCTACCCTTCGGAAGAGGCACATTCCACCATACAAACTTGTCATTTTGGCCTGAATGTGATATCTACATCTCTCCGCTTTTCACATCCCCCGCATTGAATACCTTACTCTACGGAGTAGGCGCCTAAGAAAACCCTGAGACACCCTAAGCTTTACGGCCTCTAATTTTACTATATAATAATATTACCCTAAGAGATGCTCGCAACTCTCCAAAACAATCATAAGAATTACGGAGTCTACTCTAAATCTTACCATCTTTCTTCTATTTCTTACCTATAGAAATGCCTTTATCAAGGCAGCGTAACTAGTTGAGTTTTGCCATGTCTCGAGTTTTTCTTGGACCGCGTGATACTATCCTACAAAAGATTGATTTTGGAGATCATGGTAACGTAATCCACCCGCTCCGCGTGCAACGTCCCTTTGAGTTATTTAGCGCCTGTGGCGCAGGGGTTCTTAGTGGTTGGGCTGTTTTTTTCCATCTCCGCCACGTTGAATTCCTCATTGCACTTTTGCAACTCTCCGTGCGCCCTATCGTCAAACAAGTGAGAGAAGCTTATCCGTACACCGAAGTGCACTGCCCAAGGTTCTTTTTACTCCGAGCTTTGCTCTAGTCTTCGGCAGTTGAGTTTGTTGTGGCTTGCGTCGGCTAGTACTTACCCTCGCCATAGACTTGTCAACTTGGAAGCGCAACGCCTCAACCACATACATATAACCATATCCACATCCACATCCACATCCACAAAAAGCCATGCTCGCGCGGCTGCCACGCCTTGCTTTTGTCCGTCTGTACAGCACATCCTCCCCCAAGCCCTCACGGGCAACGTCTCAAGTCCAGCAACAGGACCCAAACTCAAAGGACAAGGACAAGAATTCCCTCCACCTCCCGGCCCCCGAAGAAGACACCACCGCCGGGGCCGGGGGCAGGGACAGGGGCGATGACGTGACGACGCTACGCGTGGGCGAGTCCGTCCGGCTCGAAGCGCTGGGCCCGCTCGTTGTCAATGCGGACGGGTCCATGGGGAGAGTGGGAAACTGGGTGGGCATGACGGAGGGGGAGAAGGAGGCGACGATGCGGCTGCTGGGGAGGAGGAATAAGCAGCGGTTGGAAGCGCTAAGGGTGGGGAAGGCCAACGAGGAGCAAAAGGAGAAGTAGAGATCAAGGGATCGGGGGAACCAAGTATGGGATACTGGTAAACAAGAGTGGGAGGGATGTGTGGCTTCGAGACTGAAGGGGGCGATGAGCCGAGTGTATACTAGAATAGAAGACGACGAAAGGGGGCAGCGATGGGCAATACCAAGGTCGGATCTCAGCAATACCATCAACGAGGTTGAAGAAGAATCTTCATGCTCAGGCAGACGAGATGTGTTGAACATCGGATTAAAACCAAGTACGGAACGATATATCGTATACCCGTTGATATCATTGCAAGCAAAACAAAGTATCCTCCCAGAGTCTCCTGTCATCCAAAACAGCGACCTGTTTCTATCGGTTGTCGTCATAACAGCCGTGTATCCATCAATATCATCCACTGCCATCGTCTCACTAGCCTCACAGGTTTTACTTCTATGCCGTGCTGGGCAGCCTTCATGGCCACCGTCGAAGCACATACTCCAGATCACCAGGTCTTGAAATTTCAAATCAAACGCCACTCCCCTTCCCCTGGATGCAATCCAGACAGATAGAACGCCACCGGCCTCCCGCAACCCGCATTACACATGTTGCCCGTAGATTTCGTTGCGCCGTACCCGTGTCTGCCGAGATCACCTTGTCTCATCCTTAACCGAGTCGGCTTTTGACTGGGCCTTGGACTTGCTGCTGGTCTTGGACGCGGCGAACTCCTTCCACAGGGTAACGATTTCGTCGTTGCCCTCGTTCTTTTCAACGAGCAGGTTCTTGAGCCACTTGTTCTCCATCTCAAGCTGCTGAACCTTGCTCTCGAGGGCGCTGACCTTGTCGGACATCTCCTTGGCGGACTTCTCGAGGGCCTGCTCACGCTGCTTCTTCTTGATGCGGAAGCGAGCGCTGGCGGCAGTGTTGCGCCTTCGCTTGTCCTCCTCGGCAGCGTGGCGGGAGGCTTCCTCGAAGTTCACAGAACGGCCGGCGCCGGGGCCATTCTCAGACTTGTGCTTCTCGGCGGCGGCCTGGGGAGCGGGCTGCTGGCCATAATGAGGCTGCTGCTGTGGCTGAGGGACAGGTTGGTAGGCAGCGGGGGGGTTGGGTTGCAAAGACTGGAAGTTCTGGGCGCCATCCGCGAAGCCGGTCAAGGGGGTAGACGGATAGGCGCTGGTGAAGTCGGAGAAATGAAAATCACCTGGCATCGTTCGGTGGTCAGTTGAGGTCGGAAAGGTTCAGGTGTCATAGTCAGAAGCAAGAGAGAGGATAATTAGATAGTTGAAGAGTAGTTGGTGTTGAAGCCGAGGCCATGAGGCCTGGGGAAGAGGCCTTTCCAACTTAGGAAGGGACTGGTGAAGTGCAGGGGTGCGAGTCAATGTCGTGATCGGGATCGGTAAATCACGAGATATTGCACCATAGGCACCATCACGCATCCAGCCACTGAGATCAAGCTTAACATCCCGGGCCTGCCACACTCGAGCAGGCCTGCATCGAGGGAGAACTTTGTCCCAATGATGGAGGCGCGCTATGCACACAAGGGCACGCACAGAGTATTTTCAAATAGGTGGGGGTAAAGAGAGAAGGGTTCATTGCCTATCATGGACGAGCATGGAATGAGATGAGATGTGGGTTTTTCGGCAGTCCGCTTGGATCGTGCCAAGGCATTCAGCGGAGAGTAGAGCAGAGTAACGGCTCGGAAATGAGATGAGATAGCAGAGCTGACGAGTTCTGGTCAGATCACTCCGTTTCAGTAACAGAAATTCTTGAGAAACAATATTTCTGTCAACTGTTGTGGAAATGATGATGCCCGTTCTCTCTTGATGCTGCTACCATCTCATCCCACCCTTCGTCTCTCACTCACCTCCTTGGCGTAACGGGCATAAAGTGGCCAAAAGCTGCATCCCGACAAGAAACAAAGACGGTAAACTCACTCGAAATGAAATCAAAGTTGGTATTGATATCGCCCACGACAGAGGGAGCCGGGGTCATGTCGTCAGAGGGCGAAGTGCTCGGAGGAACCTCCATATCAGCCTTGACAGGCTGGGCTTGGTAGTCGGTGTTCTGACCCGTCTCAAAGTCGAAGAACTGAGTGTTGGTGAAAAGAGCCAGATCCTCCTCCATGGTAAAGGGTTCATCCGTGTTGGAAGGCTCCTGACGGTTAATGGCGTTGAGGTCGCGAAGGTACTGCGACACATTGGGGCCGCGCCGGCCGTTGTAGTTGGACATGTTGATTAATTTGACCGTGATGAGAATCTCCCTCTTTGATTGATGAAAAAGATATGAATAAAATATTCCTCCTCTTGCTCAGACGGCAGACGCCAAGTCGATGTTTCGAGCCCAAAGGCGGCTCAACTCGCAAATATAGCAAGGAGCGGGGTTTGTGCGGCCTTGCGTGACAAAATTGTCGAGGGCCCTAGTTGACTCAATAATGACAGTCACAAGTCAATGACTGTCCTGTGAAGAGAAAGTTTGTCGTCGGCGTCGGCGTCGGTGTAGGCGTCGTAAGTCGTCGTCGTCGAAGTCTATATTCACTGGGCGATGATTCTTTGCGGGATCGAAGAGAGTCGAGTCGATGTTGGGGGAAGAAGTGGAGGAAGAAAGAAACGTCGACACACGAGTGCTGGGGCGGGTTGCTTTTCTCAAAGTGGACGCCGCTGGCGAGGCCGATTGCCGCCGAAGCCACTACGCAGGTGGGTTTAGCGGATGGAGTGGGCAGAGTGGGTAGTGTGCAGTGGGCGGGCAGCAGCCCAGTCACTGGACAGTGGGAGGAACGGCGCCACGGTGGTGTGGTTTAGTGGAGGAGGCACCCGAGGTTGGGAGCTGGAGCGGTTGCGGCCTCGAACATGGGAGCCAGGGAGGACCCCACCCACGACTCCACGAGTCTGGGATTCAGCCTTTTCAGCCAGGATTGCGAAAGAGCGATTTCACAGGGGCCCCGCGAATAGAACAGTAGCATTTCGTGTTGTTCGTATCAATCATCTATGCGCTCTAAGAGTTGGTGGTTTTCATTCAAAGGGCGCCTATTGAACTGCCTGTTTTGCAGTTCAATACTCCTCAACACCCCAGGTAAGTCAGGAACAAAATGGAAGCCAAACTGGCCACAGTCCTATGCATGCTTACAAATTTCCAAGTATCTGGGTTGCTTAACAATCACGCATGAGGACCCGTCATGGATTTCCCCTCTCGCAAAAGCATCCGCTCTTCGCCCCCCACGTCAGCGACACCACCAACCCTTGAACAACAGGGACCCTGCGTTGGGATGCTCAGACAGCCGACTCCTCTGAACTCCCCGCCCCCTGTCACTTGTCTGCAGATTGTGATGCCGTGCTTCGTACATACTGTACAGATCTGGAGACGTGGGAGACGCTCCGCCTCGGATCGTGAACCGTCGCCAACAATATGCACCAATCTCTCGATTCGTATGAGTGTTTACATTTACGAGGACAGGCCAGGTCAGTTACAATCTTAGTTCGCTCGTTCGTGGTTTGATGCTCGGAGTCTGTCCGTGGGATGGGATGGGATGGAGATGGGACAAGCAAGCAAGCCACCGTCATCAGCTCAGTTATGGATACAGCAGGTCACCTCGCAGCCTGGCCTATGTACCACGCCGCAGGACTCGGCACAGCAGCCGGAAGGGAAACGAAGCACAGCAAAACGTTCAGGGTCGCGTGAAACTAGCTAGCGCTACTGACCCAGCAAGTGGGAGCGCAGTCAGTCAGCTAGCCAGCTAAGCAGCCACGCTCAACCGTCCCAGCCAACCCAAGCCAGCCAACAGCGTCTGCTTTCAGCTTACAAATACAGTGCGGCGGCAGATTCCGGGCAGCTTCGGGGAGTTCGTCAAAGTCGACAATTCAGCCAAGACTCTAACTCTATTTCTCCAAGCATGACACTCTGGATCTCCTAGACGGAAGTACTTCCGTCTAGTGTCCGACGTCGGGACTACGAGTCGGTGAATGAATATCGCGTAACCAAGTTATCATTATTCTGTTCGCTTTGTTGGGAAACCTCTGCATCAATCAAAGGGCGTCTTCCAGCTTCCGCGAGCATCTGATGTGAAAGGCGGAACGGTGCAAAATATCGACAACCTCTGCCAGACAGACAGCAACTTGGAACCGGGACGTCCACCAGATCGGGTGCAACATCACGCAGTACCCGTTCGCCGTTCAAGAGACCCTCGAAGACATCAGACATCATCCACTTCGTGAATCCACAATTAACGGTTTTGGTTGTTCTTGTGGATTCTACGCCGCCTTGGCGCCTCTCCGTAGCACTCTGAGACGGCCAACATCACAAGACCTGGTCTTCCATATGCATGCGATCCAGCCTCAAGGAACCCTCGTGCGCTTCTGCGGCCAATCCTAGCTTATCAGGCTGGATGGAGAGTCACTCCTAGGGTGCGCGTGTCGTTTGTCGATTCTAGAACTGATGAGGAGACAGCATTATCAAATCCGTCTCCACGAGCCAATCCCCATCTTCGTCACTCAAGAGGAGCAGCCCATTTTCCGAACTCCCCGACAAATTGGGGCCCCGGCATCTCTCTTGTGAAATCATTCTCCAGAGACAGATGTCCCCGGTCTTTATGTCTCGCTTGCCTGCGGCCCCAGCTCCGTGGAATTTGGTATGACACATCTAGAGATGAGGCCCGTCGAGCAAGGGAGCATGAACTCTATTCACCCACACTTTATTATCCAGCCTGTCATGCGGGTGAAGATAAACTTGGCGTTCTAGCAGGCCTACTAATAGAGATTGGCCTCTTTGTTTACCTCTATTATAACTTTAGCCTAAAGAATTATATAAATTATATAAATATTTAGTAAATACCTAACCTAAGCCTAATTAAATCTTTGTTATTTTTAAGAATATTTTAGGGCTAATATTATCTTATCATTAGAAGAGAAGCCAGTATTAATCACCATGGGCTAAGTCTTTTTTCACCCGCGTGCCTGTATCCGTAATGCAACTCTTTGCCCGTGATGGTCCTGGCGCATCCCGTCTGCCGGACAGATCTGCTACCTCAACTCGAAAACGTCATAACCCCTGCTCTTATTACGTGGGGGACTTTCGGAGTCAACCCAGTGAACCCTGGCCAAATGGGAACATCAATTCCCAGCGTGGCCTGCCGTGTCGTCAATAGTTTGCCTCACCAACTTGAGATAGGCGGCTGGGCACCATCATTTAGGGTTTTCAGACCCCTGAGGCCCAAGGGCCCTCCTCGAATTTATCTTCTTTGTTCCATCTCAGTTCAACCAGTCTCCTGCCTCCCGTTTCAACTCAGAATAGTTTCTTGGTTCTGGAGTCGTGGAAATCTGCCTGTCCCCATGAGGCACCGGGGCCTCTGAGCCAATTGAGTGATAATAACCGCATCTCCGAGTCGACCCATCGTAAGACCGAGCTGGCTTCGTCTCCTTTTGCGAGTGTTTGTGATCCCGTCTGTAAGCGGGAAGTCTGACTACCTCCTTCAGCTCGGTGGTATACCTTAATAAACACCACACGACAATACCCAGTCGAAATAGGTATGAAGTACGGAGGTAGAGTCAGTAGGGTTTATCAAGACTCGTCGTGGATGCTTGGTGTTCAATCCAGTACGAAGTAGACTACTTAGGTACCTACCTAAGGTACTACGTACGGAGACGGAGCGAGCAGAGAGTAAAAGTCAGTCACGTGGGTAGTCACATGATTGAACTCCTAGTTGGCCTGTCCCATCCATCCCCTCCGCAAGCGCCACACTCTCATGGCCCGTGCACTCTCTCAGCGGCCATTGCCGGCTATTGTTTGCGACGCGACCTGAGTTGAACTTGTCGCGCCTTATCAAAGCATCCATATTGATTTGATCGATCTCGGGAATACAGCATCATATTCAATTCCTAGCGTCGCTCAGCGGGGCAGCCTTGCGGTTCTGCTCAGCATCTCAGCCTTGCCTGCGCCGTGTTGTTGCTGCTCACCATCATCCCATGATCCAGTTACCGGAGTTTTGTAACAACAAATAACAATGGCCCGGTTCTCAGTCCCAACCGCGGACCGGCTACCATCCTCACTTCGTGTCGATGCTTCCAATCCGGCTGTACTGAAGAGCCTTAATCGCTTGTCACGCGAGTCGCTCATCTCCCTTGCATTGGACTGGCTTGACGATGGGAGTCTTCCAAATGCTGTTCCCTACATCGAGAGGAGAGACGAAGACGACGATGAGGATAGTGATGACATCTATCCCCCATGTCAGTCTGTCGACGAACTACAACAGCTTTACCTGGACATGCAACAACAGAAGGGGTCAAAACGCGATGTAATCAGCCGTATTCTGGAAGGCGATTGGAGGCTCGGCCTGACGCTATACCAGCTGGCGATGGCGGATCTGGCCTTCTTTGAACAGAATCCTACTTCTCAAAAATGGTCGGCATATCAGATTCTGCCGCTCAAGCAACCCTCTCAGACCGCTGATGAGGGGGAAGTCCTCATAGTCGATCGTAAGAGCCTTACGATTCCTCGATTCCACCCATCAACATTCCTACAGAACCTCCAAACCCAGGTATTGCCCGACGTCAAGGCGCATTATCACTTTCACCGGCCCAGGGAATTGGCTGTTTTACTTTTGCGAATATTCGTCATTGATTCGCCTTACAATACCGACTTTGCGTTGTCAAGTCGAGATTCAGCTGGCACGGCTACCAATTTCGATTCTTCACGAACTGTCTATATTGCATTTCCAGATGGTTCACCCGCACTCTACATCACCAAGTCCCAGGCCACTGGTCCAGTCGGTTTAGGGGAAAGCAAGAGCTTGCAGAGTCTCATCGTTAACGGAGTTCCCAAAGCCCTTTCACGGCCTCGTGAACGGTACACGCTCCAGTCTAGCAACCTGACAAGCAAGAATCTGGACGCTCTCCTGGAAAAGAAGGGAGCTGGACGTACCAACGCAGCGGGAGGCGGCTGGAGCATCTACACTGACGGGTCCAACAAAATATCTCCCTTGGATACCGTTCTTCCAAGCCCTTCACTGTCCAGGGAATCCTCATCGTCAAGTCTAAAACTCAAGCGGGGTGGTCAACTGACAGAATCGCAACGGGCTGCGAAAAGAGCAAGGCTGACGGCCAATGCACGGTTTGGCAACTCCGGCATTGTAACGGATGGAAAAGGAATCGAGAGGGCGGACATCGTTATACAAGACCCGTTTCCTTTAACGAGTGCCGACTTGAATGAACTTGATGGCGGAGAAGACGAGCAGGGCGATCCAGCGGCGGTAACTGCAAAACGTCGGCGCAGCAAGATTGATGCTGTGATACGAGAGGCGAACGCTGCGGAGGACGATGATAGCAGAAACGACACGGCGGCTTCGCATCGGTGGACACCTACTATCAAAATAACATTGTCCGGAACTCATGTATGGGCGGGAGTACGGCAACTCGTCGAGGCAGGGATAGTCGATGGCGAACGAATGCCCGGGTGGATGACAGGGGAGGAAGGCGTAACAACAGGCCTTGTAAGGCATGGCAGGATACGTGGGCACAGGGGTTCGGGTATGTAAAAAGGTGTTGGATCTATAACGGCGCATGGTCTATGTCTTTCTATAGTTGATACCCCGCAACGGAACAGCCTCGCGTCCAATTCCTAGTTATCTTCAAGCCCGAACACCGCCATGGTGTTTCGCCAGGTCGCCTCACAAATCTCCTCGACGCTGACTCCCTTAATACCTGCGATGATTTTGGCGACGCGCTCAATATTGCAGGGCTCGTTGCGGCCCTTGACCATGGCGCCCTCTTCCCACTTCTCCTTCTTGACGACCTTGTATCGTTCCGGGACCTCGGGCTCTTTCTTCTGGTTCTTCTTTGACTGCTTCTGCGGCTTTTGTGCAGGCTCGGGTGCGACGGCCGCTCCGTTCTGCTCAGTCGGTGTAGCAGGCTTGTCCTTCTTTTCGATCAAGTACTTCCAACCCTCGTGGCTCGGTCGAACCTCACACCACGGCCCATCCGTCTCGATCATAAGGCGGTCGAGATGGACCTCCTTGACAACATCGCAATTCTCGACCGTCTTGAAGCTGCAGCCATTGATGCCAATGTACAAGCCTAGGTCCATGAGCTCTCGCATCTCCTCCACCGTACCAGTAAAGCTATGGACCACACCACCCTTGTCCAACCTTTCAAGCTTCTCACCAAAGGCATCCTTCAGAAGGCGGACAAAATCAGGGTGAGCAGCACGCGAATGCAGGAAGAGCGGTAGCTGGGGAGTTATCGAAGCGGCGACCTTGAGCTGGGCAGCGAAAGAATGAAGCTGGATGGTCTTGGAGCAGTAATGCAGGCGGTCGTAGTCGAGACCAAACTCGCCCATGGCGACAAGGTTCTTCTTGGCCGAGGCCTGGGCCTCGGATACAAGAGAGGTGAGGTCTGCGATGAGCTTCTCTGTCTTTGTTGAGCACGGAGAGTGGTCTTCCGGGACTGGAGCGTCGGGGTCGGGGTCGCATGGTGTTGTATGCTCAGATTCGTGGGAGGGGCCCGCTTCACTGAAGACTGAGCTGCTGCATGGATGGATTCCCGCTGTTCCATAAACGGTTCCAGCTAAGGTTGATGATTAGCCTCCTCGTTCATGGCGAATGTGTCAAGGGAAACTCACGATAGTCCTCAGCAAGTTTGATAGCGTCTCGTGAGTTGGCCAAGTCCGAGCCAGTGACTATAAGTTTCGAACAGCCGACTTCGCGGGCTCTTCCAATAACGGCAGCGAGATCATCAGGATGTCGCTCTTTGCCATGGTATCTGCCCCGAAAGATGGGATCGGTGAGATTGATGCCGATCTACTAGACGGTCGCCATGTGTCAGTGAGATCTAAGATCGGACGCGTCCTGTGGAGTCGGATATAGGCAGAGTCAAAAGAAACATACATCGATGTATCTGGGGTTGTAGCTAGCCATGGTGCGAAAGTTCGGGGCTGAAAGCCTGGAACCAAATGTCTTGCGTAGAAACAGACGTCTCGATATCATGGGTTTAAATCTCGTCTCAACTCGACGTTGAGTTGAGTCACTCAGAGCCCTGTTGCCTGCAACCGTAACCTAAATAAGGAATCTCCTTTCGCTGCAGTCAGAAAACAGGTTGCCTAGTTCCAGTCCAGGTTGTTTATTGGCTGCTCGCATTCGTCCAAGGTCTCATCCTCCCGTCAACCTGGGGCGTCCAAGCTCAGTCACGGCTTACGCCAAGCCCAGTTTTTCAATTAATAATCTGCAGCGCCACCACGTGACTGCGCGCGCCAGCATCTCCCCCATGGGAACCCCACCACCACTCCGGCAACGCAAATGGACACCACACCTGGATCGGAAGAGATAATGGATAACTCATGCTTCCAAGATGGGAATTGCATGAAATAATAAGGAATAAGCTTCTCGCCTTCTGCTACAGTACCTAATGGGCCTAATCTATCCTTTTCTTGCACGGAAATCGGCCAACTTGATCAGACAGCTCGGACTGTCGCAGCGTTGGCTGGGGCGTTGCCTAAGGTTGCAGGCGGGGCGTTTTAATGGATTGCTGCAATGCCTGTCATTATTTGACGCGCTAAAAAGTTGGCGTCGCGTGTCAAAGACGCGCCTCCTTAAAACCACCGTCAACCATCCACGCCAAATTTGCATTTCCCATTCCGACATACCACAACAACAGCAAACCCCTCAATAATCCTCATCTTTTTCTTCAAGCGTCAGAACCTTCTAGACGCTGCTCTGTCTTCCAGCTGCTCCTACTAGCAGAGAAGAGAGCCTGCATTAGTCGTGCATCCGATTCATCCTGACCTCCCCGCCTCATCATCATTCATCCACCACCCATCATGTTCGTCAGAAAGCGCGGTATGTAGGACCAAGGAGATCATGGCCGCTCAATAGCTCTAACAATCATTCAGATGGACGCCAGGAGCGTGTCCAGTTCGACAAGATCACCGCCCGTGTCTCAAGGCTCTGTTATGGCCTCGACATGGACCACGTTGACCCGGTTGCCATTACCCAGAAGGTCATCTCTGGTGTCTACGGCGGTGTGACTACAGTCCAATTGGACGATCTTGTAAGTTCCATGCTCATCATGATTGCTTCTACAATCAGCTAACCCGTCTCTCTTCCAGGCTGCCGAGACTGCCGCTTACATGACCGTCACCCACCCCGACTATGCCATACTGGCGGCCCGCATTGCCGTCTCCAACCTCCACAAGCAGACCAAAAAGCAATGGTCCGCTGTTGTGAGCGACCTCTACCACTATGTCAATCCCAAGAACGGCCGGCCGTCCTCGATGATTTCCCAAGAAACTTACGAGTGCGTCATGCGACACAAGGAGGAGCTAGACTCTGCCATTGTCTATGACCGCGACTTCCAATACCAATATTTTGGCTTCAAGACTCTGGAGCGATCCTACCTCCTCAAGATCGATAACAAAATTGTCGAGCGTCCGCAGCACATGATCATGCGCGTGTCTGTTGGTATCTGGGGTGACGACATTGAGCGTGTTTTGGAGACTTATAACCTCATGTCCAGCAAGTTCTTCACTCATGCCTCCCCCACTCTCTTCAATGCTGGCACTCCTCAGCCCCAGCTGTCCTCATGCTTCCTGGTTGACATGAAGGAGGACAGCATTGACGGTATCTATGATACTCTCAAGACCTGTGCCATGATCTCCAAGATGGCTGGTGGTATTGGTCTGAACGCGCACCGAATTCGTGCCACTGGCTCCTACATCGCCGGTACCAATGGTACTTCCAACGGTGTTGTCCCCATGCTCCGGGTCTTCAATAACACTGCCCGATACGTTGACCAGGGCGGCAACAAGCGACCTGGTGCGTTTGCCATCTACCTTGAGCCCTGGCACGCCGATGTCTTCGATTTCCTCGACCTCCGGAAGAACCATGGTAAGGAGGAGGCTCGCGCTCGCGACCTGTTCCTGGCTCTCTGGATCCCCGACCTCTTTATGAAGCGTGTGGAGAAGAACGGTGACTGGACACTTATGTGTCCCAACGAGTGCCCTGGTCTCGCCGACTGCTATGGTGAGGAGTTTGAGGTCCTGTATGAGAAGTACGAAAAGGCTGGCAAGGGTCGCAAGACCATGAAGGCTCAGAAGCTCTGGTATGCCATCCTCGAGGCCCAGACCGAGACTGGAAACCCCTTCATGCTCTACAAGGATCACTGCAACCGCAAGAGCAACCAGAAGAACCTGGGTACCATCCGAAGCTCCAACCTGTGCACTGAGATTGTCGAGTACTGTGCCCCTGATGAGGTTGCTGTATGCAACCTTGCCTCCCTCGCCCTGCCCTCTTTCATCAACTATGATGAGGCATGCTACGACTTCGAGAAGCTGCACAAGGTCTCCCAGGTTGTCGTGCGCAATCTGAACAAGATTATTGACGTGAACCACTATCCCGTGCAGGAGGCCCGCAACAGCAACATGCGACATCGACCTATCGGTCTCGGCGTTCAGGGTCTTGCAGATGCTTTCCTCGCTTTGCGCATGCCCTTCGAGTCCCCCGAGGCTCGTGAGCTCAACAAGCAGATTTTCGAGACCATCTACCACGCTGCCCTTACTGCCTCCGTGCAGCTGGCCAAGGAGGAGGGACCCTACTCCACCTTCAAGGGCTCTCCCGCCTCTGAGGGTATCCTCCAGTTCGACATGTGGAACGTGAAGCCATCTGACCTCTGGGACTGGGAGACCCTCAGGGAGCAGGTCAAGGAGCACGGTATCCGCAACAGTTTGCTCCTTGCTCCCATGCCCACTGCCAGCACTTCACAGATCTTGGGTAACAACGAGTGCTTCGAGCCTTACACTTCCAATATCTACCAGCGCCGAGTCCTTGCTGGCGAGTTCCAGGTCGTCAACCCTTGGCTGCTCAAGGACCTCGTCGACATGGGTCTGTGGTCCGATGCCATGAAGAACCGGATCATTTCCGAGAACGGTTCCATTCAGAACATCCCCAACATCCCCGCTGATGTAAAGGCTCTCTACAAGACCGTGTGGGAGATCTCCCAGCGCCAGGTCATCCAGATGGCTGCCGACCGAGGCGCCTTTATCGATCAGTCCCAGTCTCTCAACATCCACATGAAGGATCCCACCATGGGCAAGATCACCAGCATGCACTTCGCCGGCTGGAAGCTAGGTCTCAAGACGGGCATGTACTACCTGCGAACGCAGGCTGCCGCGGCTCCCATCCAGTTCACCGTCGACCAGCAGGCTCTCAAGATCGCCGACACCAGCTCAGCCCAAATCCGACCACTGAAGAAGCGTGCCCCCCCTGCTGGCTCAAGCTACCTGATGTCTTCGCCTTCGGCGGTGGGCCGGGCTACGCTCAACGGCAGCAAGACTGGTTCCTCGGACAGTGCCTTGAACAGAGCCGCTTCTGTACCAGGCCTGGCTCCCTCTATTAAGGCTGATGCCGAGGAAGGCGACAGCCCCAAAGCCCTTCCTACCGAACCTGCTGAGAAGGTCAAGGAGGAGGAACTGAGCCTCAAGAAGAGCAATCAGTCTGAAGACCAGGACGAGGACAGTGAAGAGCGCGAGCGCGACATTTATTCAGATGCCGCCCTTCAGTGTAAGTAACGTGATGTCTCAGGCTTGACAACGATGATGCTAATCAGTTCGTTAATAGGCAGCATTGAGAATCCCGAGTCCTGCGTCATGTGCAGTGGCTAATCAGCAGCATGGACTGCGGGCAGAATGTTTGTTAATGACAATCGATGAGATGAAAACGACAGCATGGTTGTAAAGCATGACACGATATGGCTTGGAAGGTAATATGGTTCGGCACTTGGTATATTGTTTGTTGAATGGGCATCCCGGGTGGCATTGATTCCGCTTGGGCGGGGTTGTGCTGGAGTACATCGTTAGGTTATCGTTGCCATATTAGGGATTGGTTGGCTTGTTTGATGTTGGTAATGTGTTATTTGCGTCTAGATAGTGAGTATTGATGCTTGCGCATCAGCAATAAAAAAGATACCATTGACTCTATCTATCTGGTTGAGTCGAATCGCGGTGGGAGTGACGCTAGCCAACACAGAGCAATGAAATCACCGGGCAGACGGGACAAGCGGCGAGATGGACAACAACACAATAACCATCAGAGCCAATTTGTCAGGACAAGCTTGGCCTCGTGGTCGAGGAATGGCCGAAACTGATTTACCTGTAGACTCTGCTGTGCTAGTCTTGATTGTTGTTCGACCCTAGCTTGGCAAGGTAGCTAGCTGTCAAGTTGGGAGAAAAAACTGAGACAATCACCAGATGCTCGCTGAAGCGAAAGGTCTCGGCCAGTCCTATCACGACCAGTCCTATCACGGCAAGGTCAAGTCATTGCTCATAGTGGATGCAGCACCTTCGAGCCTGGTGCAGGGCCGGACTGTGCAAGCTCAGCTGAAGAGGGTGGTGATCCACCGCGGCCTAGCCGTGTGAGTCCAAAAAGCTGTCGCGGCCCCTTACGTTAGTTAGTCCTCCCTTTGGAGGTTCAGGCCGCTTGTCTTTAGCTAGACAGGCACAGGGTCGGCGAATCGAGACGACTTGCACCAGGAAATGGAGGTGGCTTGCATGTTGCACCTGAAATGACACGGGTCGCGCAGCTGCAGCGAAGGTTGGCAGCATTCAATCTGCGCGACTTCTGATTTGACTGTGCGCTGTTTCAAAAAGAGCACCGGCCTTGCGGTCACAGAGTGGCCGGCAATCGATGAAATTGCGAGGCGAGGCCTGAGCAATCTTGCACGCACCAGGCAAGGGAGATGGAGAGACAGCGATAGTAAGGAGCCAGCCACAATGAGTGAGCTGTATCGGTCGTCAAATCGTCTTGGCGCTCAAAGCCTTGTGTCTCTCAATCTCAAACAAGTCTCGGCGAGTCGGGATTCAGCCGTCTTACACCGATCGATGCTCATTCACCCTTTGAAGACCTTGTGAGATCTCAGATGACTGGGATTCCGAATGGCAAAAAAGATGAAACGAGCACTTGGTAATTAGACGTCGCGTGTTGGCTAAAGCCGTGAGGGTATTGGTCCTTGAGGCCGTCACGATGACGGGATGGCACCATTGTACGCCGTGCGTAGATCGAAATCTGGAGGAGCTGAGGGTGGTAAGTGACGTTAAATGGGCCTTGCACGGTACATTGCACGGTACACGGTACGCAGAGTACGCGAAGCTCCCGGTTCAAAACAATCCCAGTCCACGTCCAGCTCGACAGGGAACTGACAATCATGACATCAACTCCCGCCGGTTGGTGGGACCCCTGGCTCGGTTGGCTTGTGGCTTGAGTGGCTTTGACCGATGGGGTGGCTAGTCTGGGCAGAGCCACCCGCAGCCAGCTGGACAAGGGATCGGCATTGATGAGTTTGACGGAGAGAAGTGGGACGGAGAGGGCAGATGAGGAGTCGTGTGAGGTTATCTTCTGGGTTGATTCGAGCGGGAATCGGAAATCAGCTCATCTTTTCTTCAGACAAACGATGCTCTAGACTTTGCCAGAAACTTGATAGAAGGCATGATGTGAAATGGAGCCGGAGATTGGGGTCATTGACAGGGCTAACCTCTCGATCAATCAGGGTCGACAAGCGCATAGTGAGTGCAGTGCCTTACCTCGTCAGGTCATTCAACAAATAAACGGGACACTTTTGCCTGCAGCTCCCACTATGAGAGTTTCGTTTATTTGTTGAACGACCTGCTCGTACATCTGTACCTCAGACATGGGTGCACCACCTGATGAACAAGAATCTTGATCCGAAAAAAAGTTCCCCGCGAAAAAAAAGATGCTTCCGCTTCCCGGTTGCCAGGGAGTCGGGGGGGTTGGTTGGTTGGCGACCTCAGCTTGGCGACTGTGGTGGGCTGGCAAAGAGTGGTTGGTGCAGGGAGCATTGGCCAATTGGAGGAAGCCGTAGGAACATCGGCCGACAACAACTGACCTCATTGTCGAGATTGGGTCCATGCTTGATGCGTTGGTTTTCTTTTTTTCCCTCATGATTCCTTGGTGCAAAATCCCATATCACACGTGTTATGGTGGTTGACGAAGGTGAAGCTGGGATACCTACCTGGGTACCTACCTTAGGGTCTAGATTTGAAACCGTGCCACTTGATCGTGATTGCTCGTTTGCTGCTGCTGCTGCTGCTGCTGCTGCTGGTTGCTGTGGCAGGTTGTTCCGTAGCTGGCGGTGGCAGGAACACACAGCAGGCATCTTCCCGTGCGAGGGGCAGTCGTCATACCCGTCGGTCTTCCTTCCATCATCATCTTCTGTCGTGGCCGTTACCCGGCTCGGCATACGGGGACTTGGCTTGTCGATTGCTTTGCTTGGGTCAATTTTGGCTCAGAAGCTCCGTCATAGATGTAAATTAACACCAAGTTTTTGTTGACACCCAACATCAAGCTGGCTGTCTGTGTCTTTGCCTCCATGGTCTGCGCTCTGCTGAAGCCTGTGACACCAACCCAATTGGAGACTTCCGACTTGTCGGTCGGCACTTTTTAGGACAGGATGTACCGCTTGTTCCAGCTGCGCGTACCAGTTGCGCGTAAACTACAGACAAGACTGGCATAACCATGGCATTCTAGCAATTCCGTTTAGCGTCCGGCCGAGAGAGAGAAATGGCCCGTGGCTCCCAAGCCCTGTGGGCGCGGGTGTGGGTGCCGATGTGGGTGTGGGCGATCTTAGCGTGGCAGCCCAGCAGAGAAACTGCATCCCAGCCTGCCTGCCACGCCTGCCCACCCACCTTTTTTCTTGCTTTGCCGGTTCCCCTGCTTCTATTGACTGCAGCTTCCTCGACAACGGGTGCCATTGACGGTTTGGCGTGTCTTCCATCTACTCCGCTGCCTTGTTTTGTCTTTCTGGAAGATGAATGGCATTTTCTGCACGTCAAGAGTAAAAGGGCTTTGTCAAAATGCAAGAATCGGAGGACGAACAACTGGACTTACACTACTGTACCCGACGTGGAGTTTGTTGTTAAGTTGTTTGGTGGGTCTGCAATTAGCAGGGGTCACTCTCGCCTGCGCTGACCTCATTGTGTATCGCAGGATACGGCATCGAACTACGTCTCGAATGCATACCTTAGGTACTCGAAGTTGCCTTGACTTTGAATATGCACCGGAGTAAATCAAACGAAAGATTGCTTGCCTCGTGTAATATCGTCCTGTCGTTGACTGACATCCCCGCAATAAAACATCATAGCAAATGGGGCCTCCAAGTGCCTGGCCCGCCCGTCTTGTCTTTGATTGCCCGGCCAGTGGAGTCCTAGCTCCGGCGACTGGAACTTGTTAGCGTTGGCCACTCCCGCGTCCTCCTTGCAAGCTCGCGAGATGCCCACTTGGTGACGATGGGAGCTTCTGGAGGTGAGCTCAAGCAGTGCCATCGTGTGCCTCCCCTGCCAGACCGCCAGTGCCAACCTGGGTAGGAACCCCGGGCAGTTCAGGTAGGCAGGTACCTTGCCTTACCACCTCAGCCGGCGAGCAAGCATGGCACTGCAAGCAAGGAAGCACCCGTAGGTCTCCAAGATTCTGGTTGCTGCACTCCCTCCCTCCTGCCTTTAAAGCTACAGCTTCCTCCTCGCCATTCCTCTTGTTCCACCTCAACATCAGCCTCGAGAAATTCCTCATTCCTACACCTCACATCCTCTCATCAACTTGTCCCGAGTTCATCTCCCAGCCTCCAGGCCAGTCTCACTTTGTCTCACTCTCTCACGGTAAGTCTCAATCCTATCACTTCGTCTCTGCCCTGCTCCGCTCTGTTCGTGTTTTCCTCTTGCTATAGCATTGTTTGCCTATCAACATGCTTCCCTCATCTCCACTCGATCTCCGTACTCTGGTACCGGAACGTTGAGACTGGATATCGCATTGCTACATGGTGTTCCCGTTCCCTAGACTACCCATTTCCCGCTCATTTCTCTCGGCACCTCCATACGTCTTGTGGCACAAGTCCCCTTGCCTTGTCTCACGCAAACATCATTTGCGTGCTTTCAGGAGCAGGCCTCCAGTCTTCACTGTCCTTTTATTCAAGGGCCTTCTCCTCTTGCTTTGTTGGCAGTGATTCACTGTTCATACGCCTACATCACCTGGCTCGATCCGCTCTCTCTATCCCTTTCGCCATTCACTTTCGTTCAATACTTTCTCTCGTTACAGACCTCTCCCTAGGGTTTAACTAATTTGCCATCAGGATTTAAGCCTTCAAGCACACACGTCAAGATGAAGTCTACGCTCCTCACCGTTTTCGGCCTGGCCGCGGCCGCTGTCGCCCAGAGCACCGGCGACCTTCCTCAGTGTGGTGTATGTCCTGCCCTTCGCTACTAAGAACCTTGACGGTTATTGACTCTTTCACAGCAAACCTGTGCCAGCAACATGCGTGGTGCTGCAAAGTCCAAGGAGCTCGGATGTGACACGGGCGACCTACAGTGCCTTTGCACTAACTCGAACTTCGTCTACGGCCTTCGTGACTGCTCTCGTGCTATTTGCAACGATGAGCAGGCCGCTAAAGTTCTCCAGTATGGTCTCGAGGTTTGCCGCCGTAAGTTTATCGCTCTTCTTCAAGTAACACTGGTATCTAACTTACCTCGCAGAAGCTGGTGTTAAGATCACTACTGGTGCTTCTGGCTCCGTTTCGGTCACGGCCACAGCCACAGGCACTGACGCTATCCGAACCGTCTTGAGCACCATCACTTCCGGTGGTTCTACTATCACCTCTGCTGTTTCTACTATCAGTGGCGCTGGCACCGAGACTGATGATTCTGAGGAGACTGTGTCGACCTACACCAGTGTCATCACCAACTCAGACGGCGACAAAGTCACTACGACTGGGGAGACTACTCTCGGAGCTGGTGCTGCCCGCGTTACCACTTTCACCTCTGGTGGCACCGAGATTGTTCGAACCCTGACCGACACCGCCTCTGACGACGACGAGGATGTTACTACTTTCACCTCTGGCGGCACTGTGATTGTCAGCACCAAGGTAACCAAGACTGCCACTGCCGATAAGGCCGATGTCACCACATTCACCTCTGATGGCACCAAGATCATCCGAACGCTCTCCACTAAGACCGTGAGCACTGGCTCTGATACTGAGTCTGCCTCGGAGACGGTTACTGACGCTACCACCGCAACTGAAACCGAGGATGCCACTGACTCTAGCACTGCTGCCAGCGAGACTACCTCCTCCACAGGCAATGCTGTACGTAATCTCCTCTCACTTCTCTGGTATCATTAGCTGACAATCGTAGGCCATGCCTCAGATGACCGCTGCCCCTGCTGGCATCTTTGCCGCTGCTGGTCTTGCCATGCTCCTCCTCTAAATTAGGGATGGGTAATTGACCAGTCTTTGATGTTTTACGTTGCACATGTTTGATACATAATTCCCGTCTGTACCTCGATCTTTGGGACCCTCAACATATTTCCTCGGTGCTGGAATACGGCTACGGGACGATCTTCACGGAAGGGTGAAATGGAAATGAGGTGAATGAAAATGACGGGTCAGGTTTTTTGAGAGTTTGATGACGCACACGGCTTATCCCTCCTTCTAATGGAAATGACGAAATGCTAGAAAGGAGATGGGATTTCGATTTCGCTTGTGGTGGTGAGGAAGAGGCGTTGACATTGGGGATGACGACGGGAGACGACAGACCTTGTGGTGTTGCACAAGACCCGTGCCATCTCCCATTGTTACATGGGTTCTGGGATGAGCGTGATACCCGGCCTACGGCCTAACTTCGGTGGTTGACTTTGCCTTCTCGCATTCATTGAGAAATATTAATAGATAATCTTTTTGCAATCACGGTTCCTGTGCAATGTGAACATGGTGTGATCTGCTCACTGACGTTGCCAGATGAAAATGTGTATGGTTGGTTGATCTTAGTCGTTGGCACACCCTTTGCCGCTACGAGTAAGAGGCATTTCTACCCTTGTGACACATAAGGATTCAAGTGTTCCAATATTGATTTAATTTGTTCATTTGTTCCTTCAACTGTTGCCTAACTACACACACCCAACTATTCCCAAAGTTTTGAACGCTTCCAGCTTTGACGCACAAAATCAACAGAAAAATACATCACTTATCCCCGTGCCAACGCCATTATCCCTGATATGATAAAGAGAGGAGTCGATGATTGACTTAATGCATCATGGACTTGGCAATCTCGCTTTCCCAACCCTTGGCCCGCTCAAAGCCGTTGGAGTGAGTTTGGTAGTCGAACAGGGCCTTGACCACCTCCTCCTTTGAATTGAGAACGAAGGGACCATACTGCACAATAGGCTGATCGAGAGGAGTACCGGCGATTAGAGCTGTTTGGCAGAAGTTACTAGGCTGGACGTTTTGAAACTCAAGGAACAAGAGTTGACATACCTAGTCGCGCGGGCTTGGTTGCGCCAGCGTCAACTTCAAAGTGAACGACGTCGCCCTCGGGCTCAAAGACGACGTTATGGAACTGCTCAACCACACGACGCTGGTCGTCTTTTCCAACAATGACATCGCCCTCGAGGGTGTAGGCGAAAGCGTTCCAGCCCTGTGGTAGCGGTTGAGTCAAGTTTCCACCTGGGCGAATCTCAATGTCGAGGATCCAGACGGGAGTGTAGGCGAGGTCCTTAACTGAGTCGATTCCGTGGCTCTGGCCCGAGATTACCTTTACGGTGACACGGTCGTCGTCGACATTGACGGTGGGGATCTCGGAAGCGCGCAAGTCGCGGTATCGCGGCTCGCAAGCCTTCAGCTCTCTCGGCAAATCAACCCACAGCTGGAGGCCAACATTTATTTCCTCGTCTGCTCGAGGGATTTCGGCGTGAACAATCCCTATTCCAGCGCTCATAAACTGAAGATCGCCGGCGGAGAGGGTGCCTCTGTTGCCGGCGAAGTCTTCGTGATCGATGCCGCCTTGGAGGAGGTATGTGATGGTTTCTTGGCCGCGGTGAGGGCTGGTTTTCAGTGTTAGAAATTTTATAGAAAGTGGGGGTTTTCCGCAAAGGAAGGAACGTACTGGTCAGGAAAGCCTGCGCCGGGCTTAATAGAGAAGTGGTCGAGCATGAGGAAGGGCGTGAAGTTGGGCAGCTGAGGCGTGCCGATGGAGCGGCGAACGCGGGCACCGGCGCCTTCAGCCTGCTCAACGGCGAGGAAGACCTTGCGAATAGCTCGAGTAGCAGACATTTCGGTCGCGAAGAGGTGATGGTCTTGCAAGTTGCTGTTGGTGTTGATTTTGGTCTTGCTGATGCTGCCGATATAGAGGGATGACAGATACGCAACGGGCGTCAATGTCTTTGCAAACTCGTATGTCTCAGTCGCAGTATCTCGGAGACGATGCTGGAAGAGTGCAATGGCAGTTAGAGCAACGAAGATTGGGATGATGATGCTTCGAAGAAATGTCATGTCCAGAGAGGGCGGCCGACGGCGGAGACTTATATACACCAACGAGACGGAGCGATGAGATGAGGATTTTCCAAGCACGACAAATCCAAGGGCCCGGCCGGTAGAAATACAGCGAAGCGCCCCGCGGGCAGGCGAAGGTTTCCGATGATCCAATTATCCATCTTGATTCGCGGTGTGGAGGCCGAGGAGGTTTAGTCACTGTTACATCAGCAGCGGGAGCTTGGTGGTTTGGTAAGGCTGACCGACCAACTTGAAGGGTCTATAATGTGGGGCTGCAGACTGCAGAAGGGGCTTACTAAGGGTGACGAAATGGATTAAACAGAGCCAAGTGCTCAACACCAGTAGCTAGGTACCCAAGGTAGTTAATGATTTGAATCCAGACCAATGCAACTCCGCCCCCTCCGTCGACTGGTGACTACAGCTCCACGATCCGGTCCTCCTCACGCTCTAGATATCCCATATCATGGAACAGCCTCAGAGTCTTGGGCGACTGAGGATCACAGAGCACCACACCTCGCTCTCTCAAGTACTCGGTAATCTCCCAGAAAGCATCCTCAGATCCAGCTTTCGGGAACGACATTTCAATCTCCATCAAATGCAAGTCGCCAGCAACCACGTCGTCAAGTTTAGCCTTGTGCCCCAGTATCTTGAGCTTCCACTTCCCATCCGGAAACGGCCCGTAGGGAACAAGCCCATCCCAGTCGATGTCGTCGTACTTTTCCGCGAACTGGACCTGTTCGTCGCTCCAGATCGTCCCCGCTTCATCGCTTAGGGAATATCTCTGTCCGCAGGTGTAGAAGATGTTGTTGCCGTAACGATCCCACACACATTCTGAGGCGGGTGACGTGTATTTCGGTTTCTCGTCGAAGCGGACTTTGATCAGGGAAAATGGGTCACCTTTGTTGACCTTTGTGCGGAACATGACGCCTTGTTGCGCGTGTGTTGGCGGCGACGTATCGAAGTAGGTGATTGGATTGCGCTTATACGGGGCGCGGACTTGCTCGCCTAGTTTCTCGAGCACTGTCTCGGCGTCGCGATCGCATATCGACCACTGAAGATGAATATCCTCTTTGGTGATATGGCTGAAGGAAGGATGGCCGAACAGCGCCCAGGCGAGAATGACTTGGAGCTTCATGTTTGCGAAATTATCGAACGAGGTGTCGGTGCAGTCGCACCCATCGGGTACAAGTCGCGCTTTTGAGGAATTCACCAAGAGGATCGACAAGTAGAGGCTGGAACGCAAGTGAGACATGGCCAGTTGAAAAGGGCTGGGAACGACCAATATCTTCGCTTCAAACAGACGAGCAGTGCGCCATTGACGCAGTGCAGCTCCTTTGGTGGTGCATGTGATGTAGAGCAGTCACTGGTGTTGCGGCAAGCCCCCAGTGAAATGATCACAAGGGTTGAATCCATATGCCCTCGCTGGAGATGTTGGTCCTGCACATCCAATCATCCTCTTCAGTCGATACGCCAAACAGCCAGCGACTCCAATTAACCCGGGGATCAGCTATAGTTCAGCTTTGCAATTGTCTCGGAAATGGCGCCGCCATGATGCAAACCGTAAGTCCTGTCGACGTTAGCATCTATTACCCCAGCTACCAAGCTCGAGCTTACACATCGCGTGACAGTGAAGCCCAACCTCAGGGCTGCTGGAAGCCTGCATCCGTGCATAAGCTATGATATGGTCATGATCGAGTTCAGGCATGCTTATCGGACGAAAAAGACATCAATCATGCGTACGATATTGGCAACACTTTGCCAAAAAGGTCCGCCTGGGATGTCTAGGGTAAGCTACTTGGGGTGATTTCTCATCATGAGCCCGAGTGGACGCTGTGGCATGGGGAACCCAAAATAAACATCGGACTGTGCGCATTGCGGACCCTGTCTCGTGATTTCAATCTAACTTGACAGTCACATCGAGGACTTGCTACGTGCATGGACCTCGGATATGTCAACGGCTCCATGTGCTTCGCCGGAAGCATGCATCAACTCTGAAGCAAAGCCCACCCGAACTCACCGATGATTGATGAATGTCCGTGTTCCGCCAGCTTCGGGGGCGTTGGTTTGACTTGCGCCGCAGGTTTGCAGCGCTTTCTTTGCCTCGCTTACGCTCCAGAGAAAGCGCCATGATCATCAAGCCTCGGAAACATGCCGACCTGAGGGGTTTGGTGCGACAGAATGCAAAGAATCCTCATCAATCAAAAGAAACAAGCAGATCTACCACGCATACTGTATCCGTACATAGGGCCAACGATATAGCACAATGCAGGGAGCAACCGGTCAGTGTGAGGCCCCACTTCAACGGGCGGAAGCTATCGCCCCGGGCTGAGTTGAGTTGCAGCGATCGCAAAAGAGATGAACCAACTATCATTGGGCATTAGACATGTGATACCAAGACGTGATTCTGCGCGAGGCAAACTCAACGTCCCTGGTGCACCAACACGAGTGCATCCAGTATGCGGAGGAACTTGGTGTCCAATGGGGGACATGCAAACCGGCTGAGCCTTGAGCTGCCGGATGTCGGATGCCGAAGAGGAAGACTTTTGCCCTTTATATCATCTTCAATGGTATGGCTTACCCGTCACGACGTGCTGATAGGCAAGACTCACTAGAGATCCAAGAAGACAAGAAGAAAAACGTGATGAAATCCCGATATCGCGCAAGGAAGCAGGAAGCCTAACAAAGTATCCAGCAGTCGACGCCATGCTCATTACCAACCATACCAGCCGGTTGATTCTCAAGGTTTTCGCAGTCGACCCTCCCGGGCAATTGATAGAGCGGCGGTTCTGCGTGCAGGAATGTTGGCGTGTTCGTCTCCTCAATTGACCGGTAGATGGTGGGATATTGCCAAAGAACAAGGCTTTATCGATGCAAACACTCGGCAGGGTCCGGACCGCCGCTGTCGAGCACGCATCGAGAAATGAAGAATTTCGAGATATTGTGAACTCGAGAGACGCGGGATCTAAGATAGTTAGTCGGCACGAATAATGTCCCGTCACACGAAGGGTGTATTCGACGAATGGGTCAAGCAAGGTAATAACATATGGGCCAGGGACCCTTTGTCCGAGGGA
>JAAVUK010000884.1:0-17173 GCA_014899095.1 Fusarium buxicola
GGGTGTAGATGCTGGGGTACCGAGGAGCGACTTGGCAGCCTCCTGCGCAGGCGCTCCGTTCGGGTTCCAAGGGATACCGTTGGGGAAGTATTGCTTGACGTAGTCGGCGAGATCGCGGAAGATCTGGTAGAAACTCTGAACCCACTCGACCTGCTTGACATCCCTGGGTGTTTGGTCAGCGCCATGAATATACAACTGACCGGCTTTCCGACTTACTTATCCTTCTGCTCCTTTAGTACCCTGTTTCCAAAGAACTGAGCGGAGCCGAGGCACTCGTCAACATGCTTGTAGGGGCGGGTGTCGACGGTGACCCAAGCCAGAACCATAATACCATCGGAAACAGTGCTCAGGTGCGTATACAGAGGATCGGGGCGGTTGGCTTCCTTGAGCTCGGTGACAGCCATTAGAGCATCGTTGATGGGCTTGATAAGGCTTTCGTAGACGGGCAAATCGGGACCAGAGAGGTTAGGCTTCTTAGCCTTTGTCGAGATAAGGAGGAACTTGCGCTGCTCCTGGAAGCCAGTTTCAACTTGCAAGGCCTGGATGTTGCATCGTGGTTAGCCGCCGATCGTTGCAGAGTAGCTGATATCTTCAGCAAGACACCACGAGAGCTGCGCATACCTGTTGAGCGACAAGCCCACCAAGCTGGTGGCTCAGCTTGACATATTTATCGACAGCGCCCTTGAGGAAAGAATCAAACTCTTCGATTGATTCTGGCAGGGGCTCGGCGGCGGGTTCGGGCTTGGAAGGAGCGGCAGACGCAGCTGAAGGCGTTGGGGCGAATGAGGCAGCACTGAGAGGAGAGAGGACCGCCTTGTTCGGAACAGGAGCATCTGCCCGAGGCTCGGTAGAGGAAGCGATATCCTCGAGGCGGGACGTCGCAGCTTCAAGCCTATTTATTCATGTCGTCAGCGCGGGCCCTAGTCGCAATTGCGAGGCTAAGGAGGGCAGCAGCAGTCGTACCGTTTGATGAGAGTGGTCAGATTGTGCATTTGATTCGCTGCAGCCATGATGCCGATATGAAGCCGCTTTATTCTTTGCGCTGAAGATGAAACCCCGGGGCGCGAGAGAGATCGTTTTCGAAGAAACTTCAAGGAAAGCTGTACTGATATATATTATATATGGTCGTAGGAGCTAGAAGGGTGGGCGGCGACGCGTTCAGGCAACAGAATAGCTCTGCTTCGGGGGATTTCGCAGGACGTAATCGAGGAGGTTTATTCTGTCGCCTAGTCGAGAACGAGAGTCAGTGAGATGGACATACGTAAGACACGGAAGCGTCGTTGGTGGAGGGCTTACCTCAGTCAAGGATATTTTGCAGCGAGGCCGAACGAGGCTCGGGGAGGTTGAATAAGAGGGGATGGGATGGGATGGGATGAGGTGAGGAGATGGGAGCTTGGTTGGCGATCAATGTTCAAGTCCGAATAGGGATGAGCTAAGGAGATGCGGTACTTGAACGCTACTTCTAAATGCTACTTATAAATGCACGGCCGAGGTACCGTGTGGGTACCGTTGGCCGAGCTTCGACCTGCCCTGTAAGGTACCTTAGCACCGCCATTCCAGCGTATCCGTACCTGCCAACGGAGGAGGTTTGCGCCGGAACCGGGTACTCAGGTGCCGAAGCCTCGGGCCCGCGGCACCACTGCAGGGGCGCTCGTTCGTTAGTTGCGAGCCACGTGGTCATCTTGGGTCTCATCGAAGCATCTCGTCAAACTTTGATGGCTTTTAACCAAGTTGGGTGCTGGGTCTTTAAGGTTAAAATATGGTATGGTCTCCCTACTCATAAGATCAATAGAGGAATCTGCAATTATTGCTCTGCTTGGAAGATACAATGAAAGGAATCAAAGACAGAGAGCGAGAGACTTAGTAAGATACCTTAAGACACGAGGCATGCCAAGACACGACGGCTGGGTACCTGGCTAACGGCACCCTACGCCAGATGCTGCAGCTCGCATCAGCCCAACTCAGACACGGCCTGCGTCGTAGAACCTGACAGCAACATCAACAAAGCATTCACGGCTTCATCTTTCACATCTTGCATCTTTGCCAGATATCAAAAGGTGCCCAAAGGGTGCCTGCCATGCATCTTTGTCTAGCATCGTCTCAATTCAGAGATAAACCCTCTCACTCTCACTCTCACTCTCATCTCACTCTCATCTCACTCTCATCTCAGTTGACCAACCCTGAGCCTTTCGACCCCTGCATTGCGATCCGTCACGTCTCCGACATCCCCGGCAGCAACTCCACCAACCCAACCCGTTGGATATTTCCAAGTCCGGGAGCAGATAACTGGGATCGGCCACAGCCAAGCTCGCTGCTCTTTGAATGATACCCTTCATCACGGCGTGACTGGCCTGGCTTCGAGATTCTTCTGTTGCCGTCGCGCTGATCGGATCACTACCATCAGCCCATTCCGTGTCTCACCACAACGTCATGGAGGCTGCTGCCGATGATCGGCCCAAGATTGACTTGCCCATTGATGGCCAGGAAGAACCCGATGGAGGAGGTCAGAATGGCCTAGATCCAGATCAAACTCAAGATCAAGTCCAAGCCCCAGACTCAAGCCTCGATAAATCACAACAAGAGCAACAACCTTCGTCTGTGATTGACAGTCAAACATCAAATGAAAAAAATGTTGCCATCGACTTTGTCACTATGGGCATGTTCATCATTGGTTAGCAGACCCCTGAACACCCCCCTAAGGCATATCTGAAGCCTGCGGTTCAGCTAACCTCACTCCAAAGATGACATCGACTTCATCCCCCCTACACCACCTGTGAAGAACATCCTCGGCGGCGCTGGCACCTACTCCGCTCTAGGCGCTCGTCTATTCTCCCCGCCACCGCAGTCCACTTCAGTTGGCTGGATCATCGATCAAGGCTCCGACTTTCCGCCCGCCTTGTCGACGCTCATCGACAGCTGGTCGACTTCAGCTCTTTTCCGTCACGATGGCCTTCGACTCACCACGCGCGGATGGAACGGGTATGAGGGCGCTGCTGAAAAGCGTGCCTTCAAGTATCTGACCCCGAAGAAGCGGCTCACTGCCCAGGACCTTTCCCCATCGCTACTTCGTTCCCGCTCATTCCACCTCATCTGCTCTCCAAATCGGTGTAGGGACCTGGTGTCTGAGATAACGTCGCTTCGCAGAAAAGTTGCCCCTCCAGAGACGTACACAAAGCCCATTTTCATCTGGGAGCCTGTCCCCGATCTGTGCACCCCCGATGAGTTACTGAACTGCACCAACTGCTTGCCCCTTGTCGACGTTTGCAGCCCCAACCACGCAGAGTTGGCTGGCTTTATGGGTGACGATGGCCTTGACCCGGAAACGGGCGAGATATCCACCGTGGCCGTGGAGCGGGCGTGCGAGCAGCTTCTGGCAAGCATGCCTCTACAGTCCTTTTCCCTCGTCGTCCGTGCAGGTGACAAGGGCTGCTATATCGCAAAGAATGGCGGGAGGAAGCGCCAACGTGACCGAAAGTCAGCAACCAAACGACGGAAGAAGGATTATGTACGAGGGGGGCTGCAGCCCGATACCGACATGGAAGCCCTCTTTGCTGGTCTTCTCCAAGACCCTGACGGCATCATCGCTCGCGAGGAAATCGAGGTTGACCCTGGCGTCGAGCGATGGGTACCGGCCTACCACAAAGACCCCTCCAAGGTCGTTGACCCTACAGGCGGTGGAAATACCTTCCTGGGTGGCCTCGGCGTTGCCCTCGCTCGGGGCGAGAGTCTGGAGGATGCTGCCATTTGGGGCGCCGTGGCTGCAAGCTTTGCCATCGAACAGGTTGGTGTCCCAACACTGGGTAGAGATGGTCATGGTCGCGAGGCTTGGAATGGGCACAACGTCGAGGATCGATTACACGAGTTCCGCCAACGTCTGTGAATGGGGGAAAATCACTTGCTAGGATACACGATTTGACGCTAGATTAATCTGAATAGAAAGGTACCTTGGTCTATTCCTGCTCTGATCCATCCTTGGCTGCTTACTTAACCTGCCCAAAATCCTATGCGTGACCGGCATCATCATCATCATCATCTCTGCGTCAAAATTTACCAAGGTCCTGTCCTGCAGATACACGTCGTAACCTAAAATTTCTCCCCGACGCCAGTTGAGTCCGTAATATTCGATGACAATCTCCGCTCTCAAATCTTGTACACGAGGTCTCCTTCGGTGAACCTGTACCCGGTGTCAGTCGGCCTGTCTCTGTAGTCTTCGTTAGAGGGGAGCAACTTACATGATCTGATTCGCTTCTCCCATCTTCTGCAGTGCCTTTGTGGCCTCCCCTTTACTGAATGCACCGCCATCGCGGTTTCCGACTTTGCCGTTGACCGCCTCCATGACGGCATCTAGCTCGGCCGAGTCATCCTCGAATAGGTCTGTGTTGAGAAGCTGACCGAGGGCTGTCCTGAACGTTCCCAGACGCTGAGCGCTGATGGGTGTGTCATCAATCGCCAGTCCAGCTGCGCCATCGGCAAGCTCGTCCTCGTCTTGAGACTCCCGCTGGGTCTGCGATGGCAGCTGAGAAGCGGGCATGGACGACGCAAATGAGGTTTGCGACTGCGATGTTGTCTGAGTTCGCCTGCTGGAGCGGCGTGGTGTAGTCTGTGCAGGAATGTCATCCTCATCCACGTCTGGTTCTCTGCTTGACCGAGCGGTATCGCTTGTATTACGTGCCGCGCGCGAGGAACTCGCCTGATGACGGCCACTCGCGCGTGTCGCTCGTGATGTTGATTGGTTTGACTGCGTGCCATTCGCTTGGTCCCCGCCCTCATCGCCCTCGTCGGCGCTTTCCTCACTAGACGAGGCAAAGTCGACAGTTTGCGTCTTTCTACGCTTTTTCCGCGACTCATCTTCAACAACCTCCTTGAAGAGAGCAAATCGAAGGATGCCTTCTGCGGCAGACGCGTCACGCTCCTCGACCCTGCTGGACAGTCGAGACTTGGCGTGTGCTGTCGCAAGACGAATGATGGTCTCAAGTGTACGCACCGTCAAGGGACTCGTCCTTCGTTGGTTGCCTTCCATCTCGTCGTTTCGAAGACCAACATAGATATCAGCGATGCGATCAGAAGCCTCTTGCGTCAAAACGGGCTTGATTCTTGTCTTGGCGTACTGAATGTACTTCTTCATGAACGGAATACTCAGGATCTCGGGCTTCTTGTTCGCGCCTCGTCCCGTGGTAATGGTGACACCCGAGTGAAGCATGGCATCGAACTTTTGATAGACGTCTGTCGGCCCTTGCGAGTCGGCCTGGTTCGAGGTAGAGACACCCAGATTTTGCCCGCTCTGTTCCCGAACGGGTGCACCCTCCTCGGTCCCTGGCTGCCGATATCGATGCATGCGGAGAACATGTTCCGATACTTGGCGGTCGCGAGTATCCTCAATGTCATCCGTAATGACAAACAAAAGATCGAATCGCGACAGAAGCGAGTCTGGTAGGGCGATGTTCTTGTGCGGATCTTTATGCGGGTCGTACTGGCCGAAGATAGGGTTGGCGGCAGCGACGACGCTGCATCGAGCGTTCAGGGACGTATGAATACCGGCTTTGGCGATGGTGACAGTCTGCTGCTCCATGACTTCGTGAATTGCAACTCTGTCCACGTCGGACATCTTGTCGAACTCATCAATACAGACAACACCGCGATCGGCCATGACCATTGCACCAGCTTCCAGTCGTCGTTCTCCTGTTTCCTTATCCGAAGTGACTGCTGCCGTTAGACCGACGCCGGAAGAGCCACGACCTGTCGTTGCAATGGCGAGGGGTGCGGTGTTGAGAACGAAGCGCAGTAGTTGAGACTTGGCAGTGGACGGATCACCGACCATGAGAATATTGATATCTCCTCGCAGATGTGTTCCGTTCTCTAGATTCTTTTCCATACCACCCAACAGCATGAGCAATATAGCCTTCTTCACATAATCGTGTCCATAAATACTCGGGGCGAGAGACTGAGACAACAACTCGAGGAGATTCTTCTTCTTGGCCACCTTATTGATGTTGCGGATATCAGTGTCGGTAATAGTCGCAGTTGCTATGCCACCACCGGACTTTGACGACAGCAGAACGACGTTGTTCGTCAGGATCATCGTCTTGAACAGGGCACTATTGTGGTTGGTGTTTCGATTACCCAGGGTTCGATAGATGCCAACAAGCTGTACCCGGTCGCCTGGCTTGACTCGATCAACAAGGTCATCATCAAGGATGGCATCCACTCCGCGAGGAAGCTGCCCTGCAGGCGCTCGCTCAGGCATCTCTTGGATGGAGATGGTCTGGTGGTCCCTGTAGGTGCAGAAGCCGTATTCGGTGACAAGAGGGTTGCCGTCATCGTCCTCGGTGGGGTAGACGCTCGAGGTGGTGACGCCGTTGGTCATGGTCTGATCTTGATATTCACGGAAATGAAACATGTCCTTAGTTTCATTGTAATGCACACTCTTGACAACCTTGGGCCGGATCAAAGAACAGCGGGTGACGATGCCCTCAATCGAAACCATGTAGTTGAGGAGATGGGAGGACAATGTACGTGGGTTGCAAGAGTTGAGACCAAAGCTTCCGGCCCATGCGCAATAGTAAACCGTGTCCCTTGCGGTCTGATCTGGTCGGGCCTGTGGAATCGTCTGGACAATGTTCTTCAAGGCTTGATCAAAGGCTAAGGTATGGTCGAACGGCAGTTCGATCAAGCCCTGCGCAAGACCTGGGTTGTGGTTGCGCACATGGTCGAGGTTGACGGTCAAACGGCGCTCGTTCTTCTGGAGCATCAGGATAATGTCCGATCGATAACTTCGTACCTGAGGATCATCTAGAGATTTGGAGATTAGCCATCGGTAAGAACCAAACAAAGCATTAAACCAGCCGCGCGAGTCGTAAACATGACATACTGGGGTCCAGAAACTCTTCGGCCTGGCGAATACGATCGCGCACGCCTTCATCCTGAAGCATGAACGAATCCATAGTGTCTGTTATTCTGCGATGTCGTCGTGACCAACAAGCGACTTGCGCAACGACGATGCGATGCGAACAAGGGAAGCGAGGGGCGGATCTGAAGCTGGCGGGGCGTTGCTCGGGGCTCCTTGAAATTGCTGCCGCGCTCCTTCTCAGGACGCGTCCTTTTCGCGTAAAGTGGTGGATCCAGGTGCAGGGGGTAGACTACTAGTCGTGGCTAAGGTATGCGGCCTGACCATGGAATAAGCCCCACCAGCTAGTCCTAATATCGTAATGACCTTTGCGACTCTCCATTCCTTCTCCTCCTCCAACACTCATGACCTCGCTTGCGTCACCTCCTTACACTCGCCGCCAGTTGCAAGCCGTGACCAGACTTTTGACTCAAACCCTTTATCACGAACATCTGCTCGAGCCATGTCGGTTGGACTTGTGGCCGGTGTCCACAGCCCGATGGACGAGGAGGCCAGAGCCGAGGTCGACGTTCTCAACTCGCGCCTCGAGAAGACGACGCAGTTAACAAAGAAGATCCAGTCCTGTCTCAACCGGCTTGAAACGACTGGCAAAAGTGTGCATGACGTTGCTGGGCCACTGAACGGAGAAACAAGGCGATTGCAGACGCTCGGAAATAGTGCGTCGTATGATTGATTACACTGGAAGTGTTCATCACTGACCCAAACCAGACGTCGATTCTGTCCTCGCTGCTATCGACCGCCTGCGCCAGCCTGCCGATAGCAAGAATGACGAAGAGCAGATCATCCGGGTTGGCCCTGAAAAGGCTGGCCTTCCCAACTACTTGGCGTCCATAAAGCGCCTGACGAAGTCCCTGAGCGAGATGCAGGCGTCGAACCTGCGCGCAAACCAACAAACCATGGCAGACCTGGCGCGTCTCATCAAGTCTGGCAACAACCAGCTTGAGAACCACTTCGACACGCTTCTTCGCGCGGAAACACCTCGATCCATTGAACCATTGCATTTCATCACCAAGGACAAACCCTTCCCCGCGCTTCCCCAGGATAAAATATCTCGGCTTGGCCTCGTCTATTCGTATGTGGCCGGAGGCCAACACGCAGAAGGCGCCGACTCGCCCGCCGCCAGGATATACGCTGATGTCCGCGGACCATATCTCTCCACGTCCCTTGCCAACCTTGCTTCTGCGAGCGTCAACACTGCAAAGAAGAAGAACCCGGATGCCATCTATCGGGCAGGCACCAACGGCATTGGAACCTACGCTCAGGCCTTGGAGGGCTTGTTCCTTGCTGAGTACGACAATGTATGCAGCATCTTCACTCGAGAGGACTGGGGTGTTGTCTTTCAGGCCACCTGCCAACCGGCGATGGCCGAGTTGGCGCGGACCTTGCGCGAGCTCAACGCCCACATCAAAAGCCACCTCAATACAGATTGCTACCTAGCATATGAGGTCACAGAGATTGTGTCAGCGCTGTCCAGCAATCTAGATACACGAACTGGCGAACTAAAGGGAGCGCTAGCTGCAGCTCTGAAGCCTGTTCGGGAAACCGCCAAGTCGTCCTTGGCCGAACTACTGGATGAGACAAGACGCAAGGTTGGCGCTCTGCAAATGTTGCCCTCGGATGGAGCTCCGATACCCCTCGTGTCAGAGACGGTGCAGCGCTTACGGGCCATGGTGGAGTTCCTGCGCCCAATCTCAAGCATTATGGTCTCGATTGGCGATGGTGGATGGAAGTCAAATGCAGCATCGAATAACCGCTCGACGGATGGAATTCCCAGCCTCGGGTCCTTTGATATCGGGGCAGATGGTGGAGACATCTTCGCCCATTACTGTCTCGACACCATCGAAATGCTTCTGGCGGGCCTGGACCAGAAGTCACGCATGCTCATGAAGAGCAAAGCCGTCGCGGGTGTCTTCATGGCCAATACTGTCGTCATCATCCAGCGCATGGTGTATGATTCTGACCTCGGGCCCCTCCTGGAATCGAAGCTGGATGTCCTTGATCAATGGCGCAAGAGGGCCACCGCGGCGTATACGGACGTTTGTAAGGACCTTTCGGTGCATCTTTTCGACACAATTCACACCAACCGTTCGCACCGTCCTACATCTGGACCCGTTGACTCAGCGTCCATCATTAAGGGGCTGGGAAGCAAAGATAAGGACAAGATCAAGGAGAAGTTTACGCAGTTCAACAGCGCCTTCGAAGACATGGTGTCCAGGCACAAGTCTTACAGCATGGAGCGCGAGGTGCGAAAGATGTTTGGAGAGGATATCCGCCAGAAACTACAACCGCTCTATGAGCGATTCTGGGATCGCTACCATGAGATTGACAAGGGCAAAGGCAAATACGTCAAATACGACAAGTCTTCTATTGCCGCCGTCTTCCTAAGCTTGGCGTCTTAATGAAGCCCGACTCGGACCCCAATAGCTTCGGTTCGGGGAGCCATAACTCGTTCAAGACTGCCAGTGCAGTCCCCTTTACCGCGTGCACATGGACGATACCACCAACTCGGATGGATGCAGTTGCTGCTATTCGTACTCTATCTTGCCAAGAAATCCTTTACCGAAGTACCGCACTTGGTGGCATACTCAACGAGACACACCCAATCCCCTAGGAAGATACAGGGACACCAAACAGTGACCATTTCATTCATCTGCTCATACCCCTTCCCGCGTGGCCTTTTGGCCGTCTACTCAACCCAGAGAATCCGCTTCTCCCGCGAAACTCCTGACTCCACATTTTCGTCGATATGGTGCGGGCTCGCTCTGTCGCGCAGTGTCGGGAAAAAGAATTGGTGAAAGAGAAGGATACAGTCGAACAAGGTTGTTTCGGTGTCTGATACGGTCCTTTCCCCCCGCTGGGATTGGACCCACTGACGCTTGAGGTATCATATGAATCATATGTCGCCTCATGAGGGACACTTGGGGCAAGTGCCGCAATAATCGTGGGTACCGAGATCGCTCGCCTTGCAACAGGTAGTGCAGCAACCGTCGACAAGTGGCTCAGCGTCGAAAACGGCCATGTTGAAGGCGACGAGAGCGAGGATGGTTGAAGTGTTGGAGGAGGAAATGGGGTCCTGTGGACAATGATGGTGTGATGCTGGAATTGAGAGGGTGGTGCTTATATCCTCGACGACAAGGAGTTGATCGTCGGTTCTGGAAGCTTTATACTCGGGCCATTGCCAGGGGTCCGGCGCAGCAACGCTACGCCGGTCTCATGCGTGGGTCCCCAAGTGAGGCTGATGGGATGTCGAGTCGAAGGGACGTTGGTCCTGTGGCAGCACTTGGGCACTCAGGCAGGGATTCTGCGGCCTTCTGTATATGGATGGATTGAAACGTGAAACAGGCCCGCACCCCACGTAGCGCGTCATTATGCGCAGATTCGGCACTGCCACTGCCACTGCCACTACCACTGCCTCTCCTCTACCCAGCATCAGGGCCAGCCAGGGCCAGCCAGAGCTCATCTTTAGGTGCTCATCGTCATCAAACGTGCCCTGACCCTGACCCTGGCCCTGGCCCCGAGCTCCGAGCTCCTGGAACTGGGAATGGAACCCTCCACTGACACTCGGAATCTGGGCCGGCTCCAGACCCCGCCAAATGGCACCTGTCATCTGGCACTTGTTTCGGGAATCCGTCTGGTCCTCCACTCTTACTCTTGCTCTTACTCTTGCTCTCACCTTGCAATGCGCTGTACGCCTCTTACTGGGCGCTGGAGCCGCCCAGCTTGGCTGAGCTACCGACTGGCTGGCTGCCATCGCCTGAGGCTCCGGGCGTATCGTGGCCAAGGATGTGCTCTCAGCCTCTTATGCTGTGCTTCGATACCTAGTTATATCAGTCTTTGCTCATTCAAATCGACTCATTGATGCCGGGCCTCGTTACAGAATCCAACACGTGGCAGCGCAAGAAATAAGGACGCCAGCGTGCCTCTCGTCATGGCTCAAGACGACAGGTCTATTGCAGTCATGATATCTATCTGTGCCTAAGCTAACAGCTCACCGAGTGAATTGCATACATCCATCTGTCCAGGCACACCCATGCCCATGTCCTCGGGTGGGCACCCGTAGTTGAGTGGCCCTTTTGATTTCAGGAACCTTGGCGCGCTAGACGCCGACCGACATCCATGGCACGGAGTAGACAGTCGAGTCTCAGTTACAATACAGCACAACACAACACAACCATCAGCCGTTGGTCTTTATTCCGCTCCCAAAAATGTCATCAGTGCGAGTCCGTCGTTCCCACACGATGACTCCGTCGCTCTTGCGTTTGAAGTAGAGTATCCGGTGCTGCGGGATGAATTCCTCATCCGTCTGCTCACTCTTCCACTGCTCCACCGGCCTCTCGCGTGATCCAAGGAAGCGGTCTTCATAGCCGACGATGAAGTCGTTCGCGTTGTAGCCGGCATCCCATCGCAGTCGGTTGAGCACGTCGGCTGCTGTACGGAACTTTCCCAGCCCCGGCGTCTTGCCTACCACGGCAGCTCTGGAGCTATGGGACGCTGCTGCGCCCTTTTTTCCTGAGGGCCAGGACTCTTCAGTGTCCGCCTCTTCCTCTTCCGTGTCCAGTTCATCATCTGAATCTTCGTCATCGGTATCCCCAGCGAATTCTCCCCATCGACTTTGGTCGAGTTCCAGCTTGCCGAGCTCGTGAGCTCGCACAACGGATGCACTCATCCAGCAGAACTGAGCGTCGTAATACTTTTCGTCGCGGCGGATCCTGGCCTCAAAGTCCTGTAGCACTGTCTGCATCGCAATGTGTACCGCTTTGGCATCTCCCTTGCTAGACTCGTCGCCATTCCATGCGAGACCCACGAGGTAGCAGCCATGGTATTCTGTGTTCGAGTTTTCTGTCACCATGGACACATCCAAGAACCTTGCCGGCCAGATCCGTGCGTGGATGTTCTTCAACTTTCTGTCCATGTCTAATTTAATGTTAGCATCGTGCATCGCACCAAGAATGCAAATGTCATCTTACCAACTAGCAACATGACGCATCGCGACTCGAGCCAGCCAATGAACCGACCGCTCTTCTCTTGCGATGGGCCCCAGTAATGCGCATCGAGTTTGATGTAGCTCTTGTATGCCTGCAAAAACTCTGTAGCTCCAGGGTTCTCCAAAGGTCGTGGCGTGTCTTCGGAGTCAACGCCCAGCAGTTGGCTCCATTTAACGTCGTCGGCAGAGAGAAGCGACTTGGCTCGGTCGAATTCGGCGGCAATAACTTCCACAGTAGGCACTGAAGCGTTCATGGCAGTGTTGAGTGCCGGGGCATGCCAACCGAGCAAGCAGAGTGGTTCTCGGAAAGTACGGCTGTATCGTAATCCTTTGTGAAAGAAAGGGTCAAACACCATGGAGGTCTTCCAGTCAAACTTTGCATAGTGATGGAAGAATGTCACAACCATGTCAGCCGTAGAAACCGCCTCGCCCTCATACGCAAGCATCTTGCACACTGGCACAAGGAGAACATTGATGTGGATACCACCGAGAAACCCGAACTTGGCCGAGTATATTCCTCGAGCTTGGGCCCAGGTCTTGATGAGCAAATGCGCCATACGGAACTGGACCAAGTCCGGGACAGACCGAATCAAGTAGAGAAGATCGCGAATGGGCTTTAGCTTGGCAAGGGTCTGGAAAGGTAGAGCAAAGGCGGGATCGGCAGCCGGGCGCCTCATGACTTCGGGAAATCTGACAAAGAACCATTAGGTCGCTGAACTCATTGAACGGCTGATGATGGAAGACATACCTCTCAGCAATTGATGCTGCAGCACAATAGTGAAGATCCACTTTGATGCCGTGCACCTCCAGCTCCAGCATGTATCCCGAATTGGCCTTGATTCGTCGCAGAATTTTGATACCTCTTTCTGCCGCCCGCTTCAGTCTCTGGACAGCCAAAGCAAAGAAAGTCTTGGAACTGATGGCACCAATGCAGAGAATGTCCATGTCAGACGAGCTTGTCCAGACGCCGAGACCTTGTGAGCCAACTGGGGCGAGGATCCAGAAAGGTCGAGAACGGGTATCCAGTGACGAGAGAGAAGAAGAAGGGGCATCTAGAAGAACAGCCTCAAGAGCCAGATGAGCCTCTGCCCGCGCAGCTCTCTCCTGCTTAGTTGGAAGATATCCGCGATTATCCAAGAAATGCTCCAGGCCCTCGTCATTCCCAAGGTGCGCTGGGGCTCGTTGGAGCTGGATCTCCATCTCTGGCACGCAGGATCGCGATGCCTCCGCCGGGGACAACCGCAGTAGAAGACACCGTATTCCCCAGTGGTCGCTGGAAAACGTCAGAACACCCCTCTCCGGTTGCGCCAAAGGTGTGTCGCCAAACATGTTGAATCCCCGTGGGTGATATTGGTCATGCGCTTTGAACAGGATCCTGTCATACCTCTGTGGGCGATTGTTCAAGCCGCTTCCGACGAGGTCTGCGGCCAAGCTGTTGGCTAGAGGATCAAACGTGGCCCCCTGCTCCCCCTGAAAGGAGCCCATGACGTTCTGCTTGTGGTCGGCCATGTCACTGGATTCGCCCACCTCGAGTCGTGTTGCAAGCCAAGTATCCACGAATCCAGCGTCGGACAGCATCCGGTCGATGTCTCGCAAATGATGAACGGTCTGAGATGAGATATCCTGCCTTTTCCTAGCAGACTCAACGGTGTATGATGAAGTGGCTATGTTGAAGTCCCCCGCCAGAACCCAAGGATTGCGCTGGAAGTTGGCGGACAAATGATCCAGCATTCTCTGGACCTCTTTCTTTTTGGTGGCAACGGCGCCATCGGTGAGACCTTGACTAAGATGACAGGCGGCAAGAACCCAGGGTCTGAAACAGCCATCGTCATCACGTGTGCCTATCGTCGGGAACCGGACTACGGTGCAGCCCTTGTGTTTCCTCTGGAAAGGAAGACGTTGCCATTCAAGCGGAAACTTGCTCAAGACAACCATATTAAGAAGACTAGGCAGTGGCCCAACACCAGCCTGACCTGGAGGTCCGTGAGTGGTGAAGGGATATCGACGACGAATCTCGTCGCTGGCGAGCAGGTCCGGCAGGAAGTGATCTGTGACTTCTTGGAGAACAAGAATATCGGCAGCCGCGCGAGTCGAAAGAAGGTTGTCCAATAAGCCCGAGTGACGAGACGATTGAGGAGGCCATTCAAACTCGGCCAGAACGTTGTAAGATGCAACCACCAACCGCTCTAATATCAGCTCCTCGGCGTTGGGTATGGCAGCAGAAGGTGTCACCACTTCCCAGAGCCCTGACGGCTGGGATGAGTGATAAGGCGGCTGGAACGCAATCGGAGAGTTGTCGCCAAGACGATCACTGAAGCTCTGGAGCGTCGCGGGTCGAGTGAGGAGGTGTGATGAGATATCCAAGGTACCCCAAAGCCTCATGGGTCGCGATCCGCTACCACCCTGTGCAGCAGCAGCATCGTCTCGAACAAGGATTGCAATATTGTCTACGTCCCACACCAGCGGTGCCAGTAGACGAGCTTTTTCGACGAAAAAGTGATGAGGTGCAGAGTGAGAATCTTCAGTCTGGCCAATGGTCATATGTGGTCGGAAGCCGCCATGGTTAGCACCTCTGGGCTGGCCAAGGGCATCGCTGACATAGTCTCTGAGTTCCGAAAGCGTCTGGGCGCCTGAGTCCGTAGATGGACCAAGGAAAACGGTATTGTGATGCTTATGATTGAACGCATCGGCTGCATCGAGGGTAACATGGGGCTTATCGTCAATTGTGAGCTCCTGGAGGATGCGGGCTGCATCGGTGATGACCTCAGGCCGCACAAATGGGTAAATGAGATTGATGTGAGGAGGCCAAGCACTATGAGCCTTGTCGTAGAGGCTTCTTAGGAGATCCACTGATGACCAGAGATGTCGTGGAGGGAGAAGACAAAGAGCTGTGTCGTGCGACTTGAATGCGAAAAGAGTTGCCGAGTCGGGATTCTCCATGATGAATGATTAAGCGAAGTACGATAAGTACGATAAGCTTTAGTGAGCGACTCCGCTGCAGTGATGCGCAGGGCTGAAGTACCGCTGGAAGTTATTGCCTAATCAGGCAAGGTGTTGGGATTTGGCGTGGCCTCCACCGGGGGGATTTATCTTTTTGCAAAAAGGTACTTGCTGGGGTGAGTGGCTCAGCTCCTTGTCAGGTAGCGCTGGAATACAGGTACCTGCTCAGTCGCGTCGTGATTGCTCACCAACGTGAGAAGAGAAAGCGAATTGAATGTTCGGTCTTTTGAGCAAAGTACGAGAGAGGTGCAACTTAAGCCGAGACTTTATGTTTTCCCTTTTTTGCATGAGTTTGCTCTCCAAGTGATTGCCATGACCTTTTTACTGACTCATATTCTCCTTCACTGGTCACGATCGCAGGCGGAGTAGCAAGCACGGCCTCATGTATGGATGGACTGTGGCGATGCAATCACGGTGTGACTCACTCACTCTGACAATAATTGCTCGCGCCTTCACTTCAATTGCAACTCATCTCAATAAAAGATGCTAAATAATGCCCTGAGTGACTCAGACTCGCTAGTTTGAGCTCATTGACCTTGCTACCGGCCTACCTACTTATACAAGACCGTGTCTATTACTGTATCCAGCCTTGCCAGGCCTATCCAAGTCAATCAGGAACATATAACGTAACATCATTTTCACTCTTGGCACCCCCATGTGCTTAACCTGCACCCTCGACGTGACGCAACTCATTAATCTCTATGCCATAACGTCAGGGCCCCAGTCAATCATCCCCGTGTCATGGCCCTTGCCCTCCATGACCGCTTCCAGTTTGTCCTCAACCGTGACCCAGCCGTGCCGTTTCTGGGAGATGGCGTACTTGATAGGGTCCCTCCACTCCCTCCACCAAACCTCCTCGCTCTGAACAACGCAACGACGGCCTGGCTCGCCGTTCTTGGTCGTGGCGAATGGCCAGACGGCTTTGACCACCTCATACTTGTTCTTGCCCGAAAACAGGCTTGTCACGCTGGTGAAGAAATGATTGACCCGGTCAGGGTTCTGCACCACGACACGGCTGTGAGTGACGACAAACGTCACGTCCACCACCCCGCGATAGTTGAGCGCTGCGACGAGGCTTCGAAGCTGGCCCTCCATCCAGCCTGTGTCGAGGTTTGCCACGACACGATCTAATGCAAACAGTTTGACAGAAGCAGTGTCTTGGACAAAGCGTCGACACCACTCCTCCAACCCGTCATCACCGACCTCGGGAAGCACGTCAGGCTTCACCCCTCCACGGTAGGCCAGCTCCCCCTCACCCACGCAACGAATGTAGTCGACGCGCTGCCGATCATCATCTGGAACCAAAAGGCTCATGAGGTTCAGCTTGATGTCAAAGTCAACTTTGCGGCCCCGGCTGCCTCGGATATGGATCTGGGGCTTCGGAGGCACCGAGGCCTGAGCGCGGATGAGGGAGAGTAAGGCGGCGGGCTTGGTCGACAGGTATTCAGCACGGGACGTTAGAGTCTTGGAGTCCTTAGAAAGTGTGAAGAGAGGAGGAGAATAGTGGCGGTAGTCAAGGCGTGGTAATCCAGGATAGGGTGTAGGACCTTTAGAGGCCGCTTCAGCTTCTAGGCCCGGTGAGGCCATCGTGATCACCGAGGTGAAAGGCCCTGAATACGGCGGAGGTGTTCCATGGCGCTCCTGCTCTTCTTCTTGTGCTTCTGCAACATGCGACGCGCCGTCGGCTTCGAGTACTGACCTGTTTTTCTCCATCTCTTCCTTGCGCGAGCTTCTTGACGGTGAATTAAGAGAGTAGAAAGTAGTCCATCAGGTCGCTTACGACCAGGCCGGCCGGTCGCATTGATACAGAATACGCAATACGATTAGGCAGAGACTGCAGCAGCCAGGTGCGCCACACAGTGGCAGGGGTATTGGCTGCGGGTACGGAAGGCAATTAGTACACAGTCCCGTGCCTAGTTACGAGATGCCTAGAAAAGCTTTACTAGACCTCTTTTAGAACCTTGTATAAACTAGTGCTAGTAAAGAAAAAAAAAAGTCGAGTTGAGCTATAAAAGCTTTAATTAGAAGTATTAATAATAAAGTATTAATATTTATATAAATAGTTAATAATATTTATATAAATAAGCTTAAAAGTTTAAGAGTTTGTATTATATAGCACTAGCGACTAGTATTAGTCCTTACCTAACTATATATATTTATACTAAAATATACTAAGATATACTCTTGTAAAAATTAATTAATTGATTTTATATAAACTTCTTAAAACTTAGAGTATTTTAAGATTATAAATAAAAGAAATATATTTATAGTAAAATTTTAAATAA
>JAAVUK010000885.1:0-11746 GCA_014899095.1 Fusarium buxicola
GAGTGGCATATTACTGTGTCGCAGCTATTGCAGTCATCGCAAGCACTTCAACGTATGAGATGCACAACGTAGTGTAACAATTGGATCCACCTACGACTGCTCTACGGATACGGATACTGCATGCATCCTGATCGCTCCATACATGCCCGTAGACGGCTGTACTGTACTGTATCGCCGACACCCGCCTGTCGGAGTTTTTGGTTCTTATCAGTTGTAACGTTGTGGCTGGATGCTTTCGAAACGAAGCCCAGGAGCACATGGATGGACCTACGTAGTACCTGGCCGGGAATACCGCATACATAAGTAGGTAATTACTGTAGTCTCGCCGTCTCGGCCTCGCTGTCACGAATGACGACGCATGCAGCTCTTGGGCAAAGAACGGTTAGAGGCTAGTAACAAGAGCCATTAAGGACCAAACTTGTTAATAAACTGCAAAGAATGGCCCAGACCACGACTCGTTGCCCCTCGTCAATAGATACAAGTCACTCCCGGCAGGTAGAGTATCTCCGAACCTCCGGACCACCAAGCTCCAACTAGTCACTCACTAGTTACGCTGATGCTATGCCCAGCCAGGTCTGTTGCGGACCAAACTGTCGTAACGGCCGGCGAACCGGCTTACTGGAAACGGCAGCCATCACAAGCGAGTTCCCCAATGGCAACGAGGAATTGAAGCCATCTCCAGGGCCAAGTCAGCAACTAGCAGCTGACCAATCAACCGGTCACGCAGTGAAGAGTTACCAAAGCCGCTTTTCTCATCAAGACATGTCGACCCACGAGACTCCTCCTTCAAGCTTACAAGTCCCGCCGCTACTCAAACGTGCCTATTCCCATGCATCGTTTGAAATCTCTTCAACCGCCCTCGCGTCGTTGTCCTTCTTGCTTCGTTTCGGCACGCCCTTTGAAGGGTGGCCGGCCCCAGCCCGCAGTCTCCCCGTGATCCCAGGCTAAAGGAAGTCCAGATGGATGGATCCCATGGATTTGGGGATATATGGACCCTTGTCTATGTCGCATCATGGCGTGCGTGCTTTGGCTTCAGCAGTACGGAGTAGCGTTTTGTCGCTACGTATGTATCTGGCCCGAGTCAACCGAGTCATTGCCATCATCGTACAGATCCAGGTTCCCAGTGAGTGTCCTTTTTCTCTGGTCATGAGCAGAGAATAGCTCATTACCCAGCGAACGTCCATTTTTTCTTCTCCAGCCCTGGGCCTGGCGTTGCATGTCGTCCTCCGTCACCTTACTTCCTCCCGGGGAATTTCAGCGTACCGGCTCCTCGACTCTCCATGCCTGCATTGACCATGTGCTAGTTTGACTGCCTCTGCGCCGCTGAGAGCCCAAAACAAGAGATTCAAGAAAGCTTGGCAGGGTCCCACCCGATGCCAGAGCCGCCTGTGAGCAACCGGGGGTGACAGAGCCCCGACGAGGTTTTCTCTACGTACTTTTTCTCCGTTGGAGACGCCCAGAAATTTCCCCTCACGTTGTTTGCAAGACTTGGCACTCTGAGCCGCTGTGGGCATCTCTCCACCTGAAATCTGACGAGTCCACTTCAAGTCCACAACGGCCAACCTCAACGCCAGGTACCGTGGCCCGCGCCCTTATGAAAATGACAAGATATTGTAGTTGGGGAGATAAATCGGTCAATATCCACCCGCTGAAGCCATCGCTATTTGACTCTTATCCCCAAGCAACCCGTCCTCTTCCCCTCTGCGGGGCTACAAAACGGAGTCTTGGTTGACACTTTGTCTCCTTGATAAGAGCGAGGTTAAGCGCCGGAATAGCCAACAGCCAACCAAGTACACACGGAGTGCTCCATCCTTTGCGGCTCCAATGGACTGTGGAAACCCACTTGGCCATCCCGTCTTGAATCGCATATGCCGTGGGCCCGGCGACTAACTCGACGACAACAATGGATGACCCTTTGAAGGACTTGTCTTTTTGTAAGTCAAAGGGTCTTCGATGTCATGACCCGCCGACGACGCCAGTCCAATAATACCAATTTTCCTCACACATGGTGTCAAAGAGACTGGTCACAAGTCATCGGTCGACCCATTGTCGTGGCTAAACTAATCGGTGCGCAAATCTACTTGCAGGTGGTAGTATTCCGAATCGGGATCTCGGTCTGGAAAACCACATTTCTTTGCCCCTCATGCTCGCCAAAACCTCGACCTCGACCTGTCAGGATGCCTGTCTTGAGGGCATCAATGGATACTGCACTTGGTTCCATCGCATCGCGGCCCGTCTCCAGTCTCCAGTCTCCAGGCTCCAGGGTCCTCCCACGCGAGACGGCACGCTCTAGGGAATATATCCGCTGCACAGCCCGTCCAGCCCGTTCACGACGGGCCGTGCGCGCGCGATTGCGAGGATTTCGCACATTCGCGTTCCGAATCTGGTAATAGGTCACGCTCGCCTTTGTGATACCGGATCTTTCAGCCGGCCTGGGCTCAGTTCCTGGACTCAATTATCTGCTGCAGTACCGATACGTATTCCGTAAGCGGGTACATACATAGGTGTTGTACAGTAAAACAAGATGAGCGGAATTTGCCGTCGCGCCTCCAGTCGTAGAAGCCCAAGGCGAGTCACGAACCAACCCAACTCATATGTCCCTGACTCGGCCTTTATACCCCTGCTCAACGCCCTTCCCCCTACCTAGTCTCACAGCCCTTGTTGCTCCCTCTCAGCCGAGCATCAGGTCACGCGACCACCTGCAGAGCAAGCTTCAGTTCTCGCAGGGAAGTTTGTAACTTCAAAACAACCGCGGCTCATGCCCCTGCCGCCCCCAACTTGGAGGCTCAAAAAGATTTCTCCGGATGCCCAAAAGAGCATCGTGCAGATGAGGGCGTTCACTGCCAGAAACAGTCGCCCGAGTCCCTCTTACATGCAGCTCAACCTGGCCGGCATAATTTCACAGCGGCCTGTCACGTTGCTTGCAGCGGTGCCTGCCAAGGTGTGACATTATAATGTCTGGTATAGGTTGCCATTCCCACGAGTCAGGACTTTTCTGAAATCATGGTTGATCAACAAAGCAAGAGCGAGAGAGCGCCGCAAGCGCCCTTCGCCGGCACTGCAGCGCAGCATCCAACCTGTGCGTGTCTGAGACACGGGTGACCATGGAACCGACCGTGCTAAGACGTTGGCCGGGACAAGGGGCAGGCAGCACAGCAGCCTCATCCTATTCCTTTCATCTACGCCCCAGTTCCTGTTGAGTTTGTAGACATGCTTGAACCTAGATCTCTATTGGTAGCTGGGCTTCTATCTCGATTGCAGCGGAGATCTGTGCCTTGGCGGTGGCATGGCGCCATCCGCGCACCTAGGGTAACCTGTCCACTGAAGATGGGAGATTCGCGATATGTTTTCCGAGTATCCGTAACTTGTTCAGACTTGGACACGAGTTAGGCTACATGGTTAGGGAGGCTATCTTGACCAAAGCAGCTCATAGCAGTGATCATTTAGATAACTCGATACTGGCCATGTAACTTAGTCCGCTATATCCTGAAGCACCCAAAACATGGACAAGGTGCCCTAAATGATTACTTATTCCAAATGTTGCCTTATAAGGAAGTGACGAGTCGGAAGCACTGCGTATCCCGTATCGCGCTGCTTAATATATAGAAAGACTTTATGATTTTGAGGAGATGGCGACGACTCACCATGGATATTCTTCTCACCAATGAAGTTCTTTGATGAGTACGAATAAGGAAGGTAGGCAGTATGCTCCTAGGCTCTCAAACTGACCCTGCCTGTCTCCCGGATGCACCATTCCCAAGGTTACTGGCGCCATCTCCGCTTGCGATAACGCTCTGCAAGACATCCCACGTCATCCAAGTCGCTAGACTCTAACGTACTGTCAGCGACAGCGTCTAGTGAGCAGCGCGATATCCATTTGGTGTGGCGTTGAGTGCCGCCGGACATACTGAAAGATGTTTTTTATACAAAGGTGCCCCGATCGGCTTGTTTGTATCCAGGTCTGGCTTCTACAGTCTTGCGCCAAGTCCAGGTGTTTTGGCAACTTGTTGAATACTTACATCGTGAACATCACCGGCAGCCGTCGGCGCTAGAGGGTATGTTGACGACCCTCGAGCAAGTGCCCCAAGCAGGAGCACAGAAAGCCAGTATTCTCCTCTGACGATGGGCAACGCTGCAGAGCTTCCACGATATAGAAGCTGGAGATCGAAAAGAGAGTAACAGTACCTATCGTCAATGAGAAATCTGGCGTTGAAAAGAATATTACGAAAGAGCTGGCATGTCTCCTCGCCTGCAGCCTCAGACGACGCGGACGTCTTTGACATGGAGCTGAGTTTCAAAGCGTCAATCAATCCGTCAACCATGCCTTAACACTTCATGCGATGTGGTCTAGGTAGAGGCACCGTGACTGACGCTTTGGTGCATCAGCTGAAGTGGTCTCGTTGCTCTCACACGTGAAAGCACACAAGCTCTAACTCTATTGGCACTGCAACTCGCAATCGAAGCAACACATCTTTCTTGTCATGTTGCCAACATATGTCAAGTTTATGGCATAGAATGTGCTGCTCATGATTAATATAGAGAATGGATTGCGCCATGAATCCATGACGACGTCAATATTGTGTTCCTGTCTATAAACGCCGAGTATCCATCAAGATACCATCGCTTCAAGTGGCCCATGATAGCTCCCGGTCATAATTGCCGATGGGCTGCCGTAATATGTGTGCATCTAGTCCTGCCAGACGTGATCCAAATCCTCCTGATCAGAACCCAAAAGCAAATTGTCCATCTGGCCCCACCGGAGATGTATCAACCCTTGAAGTCCAGAACCGTGACAACCTCTAGTACACCAATGATCTCCCCCTTGTTCATTACTGCAACAATTGCTTCCGGTCCACATGGTACATCCTCATCGTCTGGTGAGGCTTGCATATTATTCAGAATATTGCGTGCCTGCTGGATGGTTGTGTCTGAAGATAGCGAAAGCATCGATGCCTTCGATACAAGAGCGTTCGGGATATCTTGGAGACTCTTGTTGAGATCATGCTTGTCGATTCCTCGTATCGTGCTGGGTGAGGCAATTTGGTCCTGCACTCTCACCCATCCGGTCGGAGAGTCGAAGCCTGCACGGAGCAAGTCAACGCCAATATTGTCTCCTGTTTCAGCTGCTATCGGGATATCACACCAACTGATGGAAATATCCCCGATGGTTCGAAGCTGTCGAGCTGCAGCACCAATTGCTCCTCCGGGGTGGTTACTCGCGAATACAGCTGCTACACTCGCATGTATCTCCTTCGCAGACGCGATGGCAATGGCGTCGCCAATTGCCAATGCAACGGTTGTTGATGTTGTGGGCGCTGGGACGCCGAACGAAGTCTTCTCAGGTTCTGGAACAGGGGCTGGGAGCAGGATGGTATTGGGGCGATGCTTGATGAACTCGCATGTCTCATTTGAGGTGTGAGACGTAAGAATAATAGTCGGAAGCGACTTATCAAGATGAGGCAGCATGAGGAGAAGTTCTTGCGTCTTTCCCGAGTATGTGATGAACATGAGGGTGTCCTGGGGCCCGATGATGCCCAAATCTCCATGCAGGGCTTCCGTGGGGTGAAGAAAGACGGCATGTATAGCAAGGCTTTTGAAAGTAGCGACCAATTTCTGGCCGATATGCCCCGACTTGCCCACGCCGATGACAACGAGTTTTCCCTTTGTAGCCTCCTGCCGGGCTATTGCTTGGACAGATTTGTTGAAGCCGTCGCGAGCTACGGGATCTGTCTCGTAGAGTTGCGTAAGACTCCTCAATGCCAGGGCTTCAGTGTTAAGAACATGGATGCCATCCCGCAGGCGTTGATCCTTGAATTGGCACTCTTCCCGAAGCTCTCGGTCCAGACTCAACGGGTCGATGAGCTCGCAGAATGTATTGCCGGGTGGCGAGGCTGATGGTGTTGGAGGCGATGGAGGAGGTATCGCGGGACATTGTGAAGCTCCGAGTACAACAACAGCACTCGTTTGTACTGGCCCATGGCAGGGTTGCGGCAAGCCTGACATGTCGTTGAGTTCCTCCAACAGCTGTGGGCGAAAACCTCGAGTTTTGGAGGTCCTTGGTGGCGACGCCTGGCCAAAAGTCAAACTGACACACGACTCTGAGGACGACCACTGAATACTGGGAAAGGTCGGTGTTGGGTGTGTAACTCCCGATCATCGGCTTCTGGTGCTTGAGCTGGTCCTGGAGTCGCAAGTTGCAGCCCACAAAACCTTAGTATGTAGGAACGAAAGCTGCTCGGGAACCAAATCCGATGCCTCCAAAGCTCCTGCGACTTGGCGAAGTACTAGCGGTGAAAAGAGACGACACAGGCTGTACGGGGTAGTGAAGAAGATTATGATATCATGCCGGACAGTGAAAGGCGGGTGTGGTCTTTAAAGAACAGCTCGATCCCTGGCAAGCGTCATGGATAGCTTACGTTTATAACAATGAGATCTGAGGGAGGATGGTTGCTCGTCCTGGTCCAATTGGTTGTGCCGTCAATTGCGACCAAGGGTAGCAGCCCGATCTAGACATAGTCGCGGGATCGAGTGGATGCGATAAGGGGCCGGCTCTATCCGGGAGTTGCGAAATCTCTCATTTCTATCCTGGACGCAGACCTAACAGACAGTCAAGGTAATGGTGAGATGTTTGGACAGCCTCTCCCAAGTCTTGGGCATGACTAGAATCTTTGCGCGTTGATGAGCTCTCAATGCTCGATTGTCGAGCATCGCTGAGCGATGGCGGCTCCGATTCAGGTCTCGGGTTGTTCCTCGGGCGGCGGTAGGTAGTCTATGACCCTAGGCAGTCTATGACCCTAGGTACTCCGTAGTCTATGACTCTTTGAACAAGAGCCGTGGACGAACCAGAGAGGCGTAGTGCTCGGTCTGGGTCCTTTGGGACCACTTGAAAGAATGGCGCAAGCGGTGCGATAGGATGCCGTGCTGAGTAAACTCCCTCTGTTTTTTTTTTTTAAAGCTTGATGCCGAATGCTCGACAGGGTCTGTTCGATCGAACTAGTTCCGCGGATCGAGTCAAGGGTTTGGAGGGGAGGTTTGGAGGCGGGTATCTCGGAACATGATGATAAAGGTGAAGCGTCTGTTCGGCTGCCTGATGAATGCGTTGGTGATTGTTAAGCTTGTCGACGAGAGATGAAGCTGATGGGTTCGCATGCACGTGGCGCTGGAGATGGGCCAGGCAGGCTTCCATCTCCAGGTTCTGGAACCCTTACCGTTCCCCAGCGGCGTGGACTAATAAGGTAGGTCCCACGTAAGGACCCTTGATGGCTAGCCCCTTATCAGTCCCTTATCAATCAAGGCACTCAGGGTTCGGGAGGGCATCAAAATGAAAATATGCAATCGGCCGCCAAATCAAACATTTCATCCCACCCTGATCTGTAAAACGTCGTCGCCCGGCAGAAATGATATGGTTACCAGTTTGATCGAGGTTTCGTTAATCGTCAATCTCCCACATCGCATCGATTGCTAGTCACATGGGCCCTTCAAGACCTTTCCCCAGAAATCTATCTACTTGACACGGCGGCAACAATCATGCGGCTCCTAGCAGACATCGCCAATGTTTTAACCAGTGTTGCGCCAAGTGGTGGACAGACACGTCTCCGGCCACCATCTCTATTAACAAAACGCACAGAGCAGAGTACACTGTCTCATCCTGACGGACCCATCTGCCGGATACACGTCAACCGCAAACGCGCAACGGCAACACGCAGCTGCAGAACAGTGACACGCGACTACTACCTAGGTTGTACTCCGTATCTACCATGTCGCATAGCACAAGCTCATCTGAAGTCAAGTCAACGTCGACATGGATCGGTTAGTTTAAAACCCCATCACGATATTGTGGAATCATAATCTTGACACATTCTGAAATAGGTATGAGATGACACGGAGGATGAATGCGGGGCGCGGTGGCGATCGACTACGGAGTACGAATAGTCAAGGTTCCTGGGTCAGACTGCGGCTTACCGCGTCCGTCAGTTCAGGTTGTGGCGGACGAATATCCCAGGCATGTCCTGGCAAAGGTTCGTGTCGGATTAAGAGCTGAGTTTCAGATTCGTCCGAAACGTGCATTCCATTGCAACCGACCGCACATCAGGAAAGCAAGATGATGACGAAAACGACAACTTTTGGTCAAGGGGGCAGCATTGGGAGTTTTTGTCATGACTACTTACTATCAGTCTTAGGTCAGCGGCTAGCTCGTTCGGTTCGAGGTAAGCCAAAGGCTTGCTGAGACAGAAAGGAATCGAAGGATGCTGCAAGCCTCAGGGGTGCAAAGAAAGCACTAGCAGCTGATGGGACGACCCCCACTTGGACCAATACCTGGCTTTGTCCGCAGCTCACCTAGAGAGGCGCTATATGGCACTATCGACGGCGAAGAGCTGCCGGCAGCGCAAACAGAACAAGTTGGCATAGACTACCGAGGCCTGGAATTGGTTTCGGTTTTGGTTTTTCTGCGAATGCATCTAAGCTAGTGGCTGCTCTCAAGTCAAGGATGAAAAAGGGGGAAATATCTTGTACAAGGGCGAATGCTGCTGAATTGGCCGCTTTGGGGGATGCGGAAAGCATGTCATTCAGCCACAGCCTCGACTATTGGCTTTGGGACGTTATCGCCCTTCTCTGGCGCAATCTGCAATCTGGGAGAGTGCCGTTTGCCCACTGTTGGACAGAGTTTGAATTCCAAGCCGGCGCGGCTTGGTTGCAGAAGCTCCGCGTACCTGCGTTCCAAGGACAACGTCCAAGGCACCGCGAGCACAACATGCCTCGGGAACGTATTGTTGAACGCTTATCGACAATGGGCCGCTGAGATCTAGCAAATCCGAGTTGACTGGAATGCGGGCGCTCGCTGCTGTGAGGATGGATCTTCATGGTGGCCTGAGTCCGTCCGTGCCACGGCCATTTGCATTCGAGGGTCTCAATCTGTTGCGGCGGTACCACCCCTGAACCCTGAATCGCGAGCGGTGGATTTGTCCACTCAGCTTCCGTTTTTACGCCTTCTGCGGAGACTCTGACTATCGGTTCGTCCGGTTGCAAGCCTGGGCCTGACTAGGTATTCTGTGCTGCGTTCGAGAATGGAGGTGCTGTTCTGTTCGCAAGGAGTAAGGCAAGGAGTAACTTGCTACGGGTACGGATACTGTAGGGGCCAAGCTGATGTGGGTACGATAGGCCCTGTCGACACGTCGCCCGTCCTTAAACGGAGGAGGCTTTTGAAGAAATCCAGGCCACTCACTTCAGCTTCGGTGCACAAAACGTGCTCCATTCTGTTGAAGGATCCGATCCAGGCGGTCGTCATACTCGCTCGTTTTGCTCGCCGTCAGCTCCCCTCCCTTTTCCTTTTCTCTTTCCGTTCTCTACAGTATTTCCCCCTCACTCTCCCTTTCGTCTTTCTGCTTCTTGCTCTGTTTTTTAATGTTTTGTTGGTCTTTGATTTGCAGCTTTCGCCAATGGGTCTCCAATTCAGCTCCGCATGGAGCACCCCTCGGGGCTGGAAGCTGATTGCCCTCACCCTCGCCATCCTAACATTGCTGCTCGTTGTGCCCCTCCACCAACTCAGCGACGATTCCCCCGGTATTTACGGCCACTTGACCAAATATCTTAGCCATGAAGGCACCGTCTACGACGTCGAAGAAGGCTTTATCGCCAACCTAAACGGGACGAACACCGAACAGCTGCTTCGCGACGAGGAGCCTGCCGATAAGAGCTTCGGCAATACGAACGAAGCGCAGAACAATGGCGAGGATGGAAGGGAAACCCAGTACAATGAAAGCATACCCCTCGGAGCTGTGCAGTCAGAAGACAACAAGAGAACGAAAGTCGAGGAGAGCGGCGCGTCGCAAACTGAGGCCGAGGGTGCTGGCGGTCCATTTCAACACCATGGCCAGACTGAGGGCGACGAGACGAAGCCTGACAGCGAAGCCAAACACGACGGCAAGCCGGACGGCCACAATAATCCTCAAGACGGCGGTGGCGGAATACCTCAAGGGATCGCCACGCCTGAGAAGGAGAATAATCCGGACAATCAGAATAACAACAACGGCGATAACGAAACCAAGACCAAGGTCTTTGGAGGTACCGAGACTACGAGCCTCGCCATCGAGATTAGCCCGACGCAAACACCGGAGATCGAAGTCTCCTCTGGCCCTCTGTCGAACTGGACCGGTGTCTGTGAAGGATTTCCCAATACAGATGGTATCATGCTCGTAATGAAGACGGGTGCTACTGAGGCATTCACGAAGCTTCCGGCTCACCTCTTGACGAGTCTGCAGTGCATGGACGATTATTTGCTTTTCTCTGACCTGGTGAGTAAGAATGCGACCGCGGCAAGCTTCCATGAAATATTTTTTTATTAAAAAAAATTGGGGGCGCCCGCTTCGTGCCATTGACAGACCTCTATACTCAGCCACATTCCCATCAAAGAGTTGTTGCTGACGGAATCGGACAGGACCAACAAATCGACAAGTTCCAAATATATGATGTCCTCAAAGATGTCAGAGATGTTGTTAAACAGGGCCGCAAGGAGTTTGATCTATACAAGGCGCAGACGAATTGCCCCATTCCTCAGCAATACTGCACGGCTGAAATGAAGGATGGCTGGAATCTTGACAAGTACAAGTTCCTCCACATGGTGGAAAAAGCCTGGGAGATGCGCCCCAACAAGGAGTGGTACGTGTTTGCGGAAGCCGATACCTACATCTTCTGGTCAAACCTGGTACATTTCCTGCGCACCAAGGTGAACGGGCTAGAGACCCCTTATGTCGGAAGTGTGGCCATGCTGAAGAACACGCCCTTCGCCCACGGTGGCAGCGGCTATGTTATTCACGGTGAAACCGTCAAGAAGATGGTCGCGATCCCAGATTTGGCGCACAAGTACGATCTGATGGCTACCCACGAATGCTGCGGTGACTACCTCATGTCCCTGGCTGTCATGGAGACGGGCAAGAAGGTCAGACAGGCTCATCCTATGTTCAATGGCGAGAAGCCCATCTCTCTACCTTTTGGAAATGGCCATTGGTGCGAACCTCTTTTGACCATGCATCACATGAACCCGGAGGAGGTTAGCGCGGCATGGCACTACGAGCAGACGCGAGAGAAGAAGGTACGTGGACAATCAGGCCTTGGCTGGGAATAGAAACAAACTGACTCGTGACATAGGGTTTTGTTCAAATTAGGGAGATGTATGAAGCCTTCTGGGCCCCGCGTATCAAGGCAGAGGAGGATGAATGGGATAACTTGTCTGACGACGTTTGCTACATCGGAGTCGAGCCCGAAGCCCAGTCAAAGGCTACCGCCCATGAAAAGAGCCGACAGAAGAAAGAAAACGACAAGAATCCCGTTGAGCAACGTGCCCACCATTCCAAGGAGCACTGCGCCAAGGTCTGTGAGTCTGAGGGTCTTGGGATCACCAACGACGAGTATTACAGCCTTGTCGACGAGGAGGAGCGCAATGCTCTGATCAAGGCTCGCTACGAGCTGAAGAAGAATGACACACAGTTCCACGCATCCCGCCGCTGCTTCCAGTGGCGTTATCACAAGAACATGTGTTGTATCGCCCGAAGCTTCAAGAACGGCAAGCCCCGCAAAGAGCAGAAGCCGGAAGAGAAGTGGACGAGCGGCTGGTTTGTGGAGGGAATCAAAGACTGGATCGCCGCCAAGGGCGACTGCGTGCCTCACTGGAAGAATCCCAGCTAAATCAGATTCGTCAGTGCATAACGTACACCTCTACATAATTGTCGAAGCGGGATCGGGGTCGGGG
>JAAVUK010000886.1:0-19897 GCA_014899095.1 Fusarium buxicola
CTCCTCCTCCTCCTCCTCCCGGCTCAAGTCAACCAGCCTCCATCCGCCGCCAGTTCCCTCCCGCATTCAATCTCTACCACCAAGGCTGGGCCAGCGCCTCCTACACCCTTGGCGAACACCAAACCCAGCCTCTTTACCTCTACGCCGAGCATTCTGGACTTAGTGGTCTGCTTCCCGTCCTCCTACACTCAGGCCCAACCGAAGCATACCCCCCGCTCGCCTCCGCCGACTTCCAGTTCTTTGGCGCCTCGTTCGAAGTCGAGATACCCCCCGTGCCGGGCTCACAAGTTCCCGCCGTACGCGAGAGCGTCCAGGCACTAAGTTCTCACAGCGGTCTCGGCACCGGGTACGTCTTCTCCATCGAAGTTGGGCCAGATGGTAATGGACCGAGGGAGTCCTTTGAATGGCGTCATTCAAGAGGTGATGCAGTGGCGAGTCTCGGGGGTCACTACTACGGGTGGAAGCTTGTGAGGATGGCCCAGGGGCCTCCCGGGGGAGGGAACATGGACTTCGTACCGGGTGGCTTCACTGATAGTCGGGGGAATGAAATCGTCACGGCTTGGACGAGGGGGAATAGGAGGAGCTTGACAAAGTCTGCGCACTTTCAGTTCATGGGAACAGGGTTGACGGGGCTTCTTGGAGAGAGATGGGTTGTTATGACAGTCGTCACGGCACTGGCTTTATTCCAGAGAGAGCAACGACGACGACGACGCAGGCGACGACGGCGAAACTAGAGTCGGACGAGAGCAGATTGACCTTTTTGGGGGGTTGAGCCGTGGGTTGAGTGGTTGTAGAGCTTCAGTTTCACTCTTTTATACTCATAATACCCAAGATACTGTTATTTGTCAATCTATGAAGATACTGACTTAGGAAATACACCATCAAACTTAATCCACTGCTCTAAGCCTTGCACTCAGGGAATTACGTCAACTAATGAATTTCGTTAGGACTGACAAGGCCTCCCAAAGCAGCGGAAGCAGGACGCCCACCAGCCATGCCAATCTGCCTCTCGCCATTCGCCCTACTCCAGTCCGAGGGCGACGTGGTGAAGCTGCTTGAGTTGGCATGGAAGGTGGTTGTCAAGACACACCCAACAGCCACTTGCTTGAGTCTGTGTCTCAGGAGATCAGACCTAACACGCCAAACATACTGTCCCAGGCGGACCAAGCATGCACAGCCACGGCGTTGACGTTGCGAAAGTCTTTGAAAGCCGGGTCCACGATGCCACAGATTGGCACTGCGTCTTATCCATCTTTTCCATGCATTTTCTAAACCCCTAGGTTATGTTAACGAGACCAGCTCCCAAGGTACCATATCTTTTTAATATGTCAGCAAAGTTACAGCGTAGCGGATGCCAGCCACTATACTTACCGCTGCCCCTAGTCGCGAATCTGGTTGGCTTGAGCCTCTTTGGCTGTCTCGAGGTCGGAGATACGGTTTGTCAGAGCTCTAATGCTCTGCATCATGCGCTGGGGATCTGGTTCCTAGGCGGTCTTGGCATCCTTAGTAGCCTTCTCGGTGGCGGCAATGTTCCAATCCTTTTTTATATAGAATAAACAGCCCAAATCTGGGCAAAAACTGCCAGGAAAAAGGTACACACTCTGAGTGTAGCCGTGCAGAAGCGCTGGAACTGGGCAAGGCCCAAGGACCAATCCTCAACACCCCAAGCGACATATCGCCCTCGCTCTTGTACTCCTTCTCCTTAACTTCATTGACCACCAAGTCCTTTAGAATAAATCTCCTCCTCATCTGTATTGATTTTCGTCAAGCCAACCGGGTAACCAAAGGTAACCAGGATCTTCAGCTCCAGCCGGGGCGAGCTATCATCGAAGTCGAGCAAGGTCATTCGCATACTAATCTCGCTCGGGAAGCCTACGCTTCGTCCACCAAAGGATCGGATTTTGACTAGCTGTGCAGCCCAGTCCCCTGACTGCAGCACGACACACCATAGGATCGAACTTGGGAGGCATTTTTGTAATATTCGGTGCCCTAACGGCACACTACAAGAGAAACAAGGATCGGTCGACGGTGGAGGAGAGCTTCGGGGAGCAAAATCGATGGTATGGCCACCCAAGGGTACGCCAACGAGGCTCGGTGACGGGTCGACGATATCGCCGGGAACGACGAGGAAACGGCTACTGATTTGATGACGCTAAGGTACACCGAGACAGCAAAGAGAATCGGTCGTCAACTTTCGAGAGGGCGGGATCGATGGTTTGATGACCCAAAGGCACACCGAACAGCGAGAGGGAACGAAACGGTTGTCAGAACGCGAAGGCAGAGGCATACGAAACGGCGACCGGAGGGAGCAGAGAACAGAAGAGCGACGCAGCGAATGAAGGTCTTGGTGATGGAGAAGCGAGAAAGGATTTCAAGTCGAGGGAGGGCTCAAGGCTTCCGCAGGTGACAGTGACACTGATTCACTGACGGCAGCAACTGCATAGAAAGTCAGGAAATCCAAAGAATAGTACATCATATAATCAGTCTCAGTAATAGGCAGCTTCCACTTTTTGTCGCATTTTCAGATCTGGCTTATTGGCTCCGTTCCGCTGGTCATGCTCTGGGCTGTCGTGTTGATATAGACGAACCCACCAGGATCGGGTCATGTTCAGCTTGAGCGAGTCCCACGGGGCAGACTCTCCAAACATCTTCTGCCTTGTCCAAATTGATATTTCATGTAGCCCATGTTGAGCCTCGGGTACCACAGCCGGCCTATCAACACCTGAGAGTTGCATATGAGCTGAATTCTGAAAATGAAGACACACAGTAGGACGTCGAATTGGCAACAGTGGTTTAAAAGCTGCCGTATGTGCAATCGTAATGGCAACGATAATGACTTGAAGGTTGGGTAGCGTATCTCCAAGGCTGTTGTAGAGAGATTACCCAGTCTGGGGATCTCTGTTGCGATCAGTTGTAGCAATATCTCTGTAATTCAGGGGTAAATGAGCAGCATTTGAGGGTTACATGTGATTTATTGAAGGGTATCTTTCATTTGAATTTGTCAGCATTGCTGGGTATCATCTTTCTCAGAACTGCGAGTTCCTTAACCAAAGCCACTTTCTTCTGATCGGAAATGTCACGTCGATCGTTCCGCTTCGTCCCGTTCGAGAAGACCACTGTGTGATCAGGCAATATAGTGCCTGGAGCTATGTTCGACATCTGCGTAATAATGCAGTTCTTGGAATAGTCAGATACTGTTCTTGAAGCTTCAACGGGTTTAAGTCTACCTTGCCGATTCTGGAGCCACTTCCAATGTTGGCCCCAGCATGGATCACTGTTCCTTCGCCAATCTCGGTTTCTCCAGCTTCAATGACTGAGCCAGCCTCGATCGTAACGTAGTCACCTAAAGATATGCCACCGGGCTTCGCATTCTCAATAACGGCAGGACGAGCTCCGAGATGCGTTCGTTCGTGGATAAGACATCGCCGTCCAATCAGGATGGGCCCGAGGTGGGACTCAAATTTTGACCGGGGATGCACCACTGTCTCTGCTTGCATCGTAATCGAGTGCGTGCCTTGTAGAATCGCATTGTCGGAGATGGTGAGGGAGGACGAGAAGTGAACGGGTGGCCTGGGACCGCTGCGATCGATGGCAGGGAGAATCGAGTGCCGTTTGCTAGACATGATAGAGGCAACTCGAAACTTTCAGGGGCTGACTTCGCATGACTTTAACGCCGTCATCGCTGGTCGAAGCGGCATGGAAAGCCTGTGTGAAGCTGGCGTAGAATGCTGGTGATAGTCCAGTTGTGTTGCGACGTCGCAGAACCCACAGCATCGAATAGAGAGCTCAGCTAGGTACCAGCTGCTTACGTTATCACGAAGCGCCTCGGATCGATGACCCCTGGAGTTCGACCGGAGGCAAAAAGAGCTTAGACGCTAACAGCTCTGATGAGAAAGACTTTTGTTACTGCTGGAATTTGGTGTGGGGATAAGTAGCGGCTAACTCGTCCAGCTGAATAATCCCGCGCTGCATTGACCAATCACTGGTTCGCCATTTCTGAACTGGTCACGAATCTCGCCTGGAAACTCGAAGTGCCGCATCTTGACGTCCGTCCTGTCAACCATCTCCAACCCGCCCGCCACCCGACAACAAGCACAATGCTGTCCACGAGATCGGCGCCCATGAAGGCCGTCGGCCTCTCACGGACCGCCGTGAGGGGTCTGGCAACTGTCCAGGACGGCTCCCCGAAGCGAACGTACGGTGGTCTCCGAGACCAGGATCGCATTTTCCAGAATTTGTACGGACGATACCCCGTCGACCTCAAGAGCGCGAAGCGAATGGGTGATTGGCACAAGACGAAGGAAATCATCCTCAAGGGCCATGATTGGATCATCGGCGAGGTCAAGGCCTCTGGTCTGCGAGGACGAGGAGGTGCTGGTTTCCCCTCGGGTCTCAAATGGGTAGGTTGAGTTGAGGGCGAATTCGCCATCCGCACAAGCCGGGGGACACCAATTGCCTAACGCTCGGTAGTCTTTCATGAACTTCAAGGACTGGGACAAGGACACCAAGCCCCGTTATCTCGTCGTCAACGCCGATGAGGGTGAACCCGGAACCTGCAAGGACCGCGAAATCATGCGAAAGGACCCACACAAGCTCATCGAGGGATGCCTCATTGCCGGCCGAGCCATGAACGCGACCGCCGCCTACATCTACATCCGTGGTGAATTTGTCGAGGAGGCCGCCGTCCTCCAGCGAGCCATCAATGAGGCCTACGCCGACGGTCTGATCGGCAAGAACGCTTGCGAATCCGGCTTCGACTTCGATGTTTACGTCCACCGAGGTGCCGGTGCCTACGTCTGTGGTGAGGAGACTTCTCTTATCGAGTCACTCGAGGGCAAGCCCGGCAAGCCTCGTCTCAAGCCCCCGTTCCCCGCTGCCGTCGGTCTTTTCGGATGCCCCTCTACCGTCACCAATGTCGAGACCGTCGCCGTCGCCCCTACCATCTGCCGTCGAGGAGGAAGCTGGTTCGCTGGCTTTGGTCGTGAGCGAAACCAGGGCACCAAGCTTTTCTGTATCTCTGGCCATGTCAACAACCCGGTCACTGTCGAGGAGGAGATGTCGATTCCTCTGCGTGAGCTCATCGACAAGCACTGTGGTGGTGTTCGCGGTGGGTGGGACAACCTGCTGGCCGTCATTCCCGGTGGCTCCTCCACTCCCATTCTGCCCAAGCACGTCTGTGACGACCAACTGATGGACTTTGATGCCCTCAAGGATAGCCAGTCCGGTCTCGGTACGGCTGCTGTTATCGTCATGGACAAGAGCACGGACGTTATCCGAGCCATCAGCCGTCTCAGCCACTTCTACCGCCATGAGAGTTGCGGCCAGTGCACGCCTTGCCGAGAGGGCAGCAAGTGGACGGAGCAGATGATGAAGCGATTTGAGAGGGGCGATGCTCGTGAGCGTGAGATTGACATGCTCCAGGAACTTACCAAGCAGGTTGAGGGTCACACTATCTGCGGTATGTTTGGCACCAACACATCACAGTCTTTGATGTGATTCATTATACTGACATTCTATAGCTCTGGGAGAGGCTTTCGCCTGGCCCATCCAGGGTCTTATCCGCCACTTCCGGCCTGAGCTGGTAGCACGGATGCAGAAGTTTGCGCAGGAGGCTGGCGGTGAGCCTCTGGCGGGTGGATGGGAGCACGATGCGAAGGCCCAGGGCAAGCTGGTGTCTCCCGGCCAATGATTGGTGTCTCCAATTAGAAAAGGGTCGGAGGGGGAGGGAGAGTTAGATCGGGCAGACGTGTACCTGTGCATACCTACAACCTTTACGTAGATGCCCTGTGTTATATTTACTTTGTGTTCAATGAGAGTAAAGAGAGTTGCTTGTAGAAGCCTATATCAAATTCCCGTATCAAATCTCAGTATCTAAATTGCAACCATCTACAAGTAGCACTGCCCATGTGGACGTGGATCCCCGCCGCAGGACTTAAATTCATGCGCCCGACAGACTCGCTAACTAATCGCCTGGGTCCATCTCAACACCGCCAGTTCAGCCAACCAACGTCTAACCACCTTCAGTCAATATTTTGTATTTTCCGCTTGCTTGCATTTGCTAATAAAGGCGCACTGTTTGTCAGGAATAGAACATATACCTTGATTGATCATCATCTCTGTCTCTTTTTAGAACTTCTTTCATCTTCACTGTCAGTCTTCGTATCTCGCACGCTAGCTCATCCAAAGATGGTCGACACATTTGAGCACTTTGTTGCCTTTAGCACCAATCTCGGTTTGTCTTTTCAAGCCGCAAAACGACTATCATGTCTTACTCATTACTCTCTCAGTCGGAATTGAGCGCATCCTGCGTCTCTTCCAGGCAACATGCTCTCTTCTCATCTGCTACCCAGCCTTCCTGGCGCTCTGCCTCCCCAACGCCCCCGAGTCGGTCCAAGTCTCGTCGGCGACGGCCCTGGGCTCGCTTCGCAGCCAACTCAACGTCTCGCGGCGCTTTATTCGCTTCTTTCGTTTCCTGGACACCTTCCGCGCCGGGTGGCTCGTCTACGTCGCCGACAACAAGGGCCTCGACGGCTGGCTTGACGTCGTGAGCAAGACTTGCTTCGGCATGTTTGGCATGATGGAGACGCTGACGCTGCTTGATCTGTGCGGCATTGAGAATCTGCGTGTGTTTAGCGACGACAAGTTTAACGAGATTGATCATCAGTCGCAGCTGTTTTGGTTTGCTGGGCTTTACACTTCAATTCTCGCCTCAGGTATCAGGGTCTATCAGCTGCTCTCTAGCCCGCCTGGCCCTGTGCCTGCTGAAAGTGTGAGCACCAGCTCTGCGGATAATACGGCTGAACTGGTCTCTGCTGAGAAGGAGCTCTCTGAGAAGAATGGCACTGCGACTGCAAACGAAAAGACTTCAAAGGATGACCTCGACAAGGAGCGGGAGCGTCTAAAGGGCATTGTCACCAAGCGCAAGGCAGAGCGTCGGGCTTGGCTTCAAAACATCAGCAACGAAGGTACTGTTCTAGTACGCAGCATTTTCTCTGATACTCTCGACATGCTTCTCCCCGGCACTACGCTAGGTTGGGTCCATGTCGAGCCCGGTTTGGTTAGTTTGGCCATGTTCTTGACTACCCTTACCACGGGCATGGCTGTGTGGGAGAAGGTTGGCCAGGGTCTTCAGAAGAAGAAGCAGTAGACTGCGCAAACTGCGGTGGTATAGCATCTAATTCTCATATCTTCTTCGTTGCTCTCTTGAAAGTCGAACATGGAGAGTGAGTCTCGGGCATAGTTGCTCAACATGTGATAAATATAGTTACAACTTGCCAGCCACGTTCACAGCACAACCTTGATTCCTGTTCCAGGCCAGTCAGAATTCCTTCCAGTATAGTTATCCAGCAGTAACATTCAAGTGTTTCAGGGTTCCTATGTTCCTTCATCGTGAATACTACTTCGAAGCAGAGCAGCGCATTTAACCTCAAATGCAGTGCTGCTCAGGCTGTCGGTCGGCGCTTGTCAGCCTCTAAGCCTCCGAGGTCATCGAGTCGCGTGGCTCTGACATTTCATCTCGGTACAACTCAGAGATTGTGTCGGTAGGCTGGTCTTGATCCTCGGCGCTATAGATAGCGACTTTCATTTTGCGGAACAGGCTGAACGGGCCGAGAAGCGCCATCGATAGCTGGAGCGATCTAGAACGGCTGAGCTTTGGTCATGACAATACACGATGTCGAAAAGTACTTACGCCAGAGTGATGGACAGCGCGCCAACTTCGACATGACCTCCTCCTTCATACCGCCAGTTCCTCCAAATATCGGTCTTGAAGGCCAAGACACTCGGGATGATGAGAACGCAGCAGAACCCAAAATCGATCAAGTTCACGAGATAAAGCCTGGTCTTGGTGGGTGGGAAGGAACGCTGAGCTGTCGTGCCAAATGAACAGAAATAGCTGCCAATCTTGAGATCAAACTTGTTGCTGTTTGTGCAGGCAAATAGGCCGCTGGCGAAGCGGTAAACGTTCCAGAAAAACAGCAAGATCGTGAATATAGCAAAGAGGGCGGCCAAACCCTCTTTTTCTTCTGGCATACAGGTGAAGACAGTGTCGGCGATGGAGATCGGAATCACTGCCATTCGGAGCAGCTGAATGGGCGAGAAAACGACTTTGAAGCTTGGCTTCCTCTCATCTTCCTGATCCTCCCGTTCTGAAGGGGCCAGTAGAGCGGCCGAAGGGTCTTCTCTCGCGAGAGCCTGGTAGGTTGCCTGAGGGGGCTGGTTCTTTGCCGCCATGATTCAAAGTTCTCGTGGGTGGTTCCGTGTCGCTTGTGTGTAAGTCAAGATACAATGCCGGGAATTCGAGCGACTTCCAACGCCGGGCACTCATGTACTTGTACTTGTACGAGTATACTACAGCCCCTCAGTATCCCTATATAGGAAGGGCCGGGGCGTCAGGTTGAAACCGTCCATTTGAAAAGGTGAGAGCAAAAGTGCCTCTCTTTGGTGCATGCCTACGCGTACGTTTCCATAGCGATGGGTGTGCGGTCCATTGATTCGCCAGCAATCAGGCATCTTCTCGACCGAAAGGATCCGATAAACTTATTTAGACGTTGGTGGTTGTTCCAGGTTCGTTTTGTGGATCCAATCGATCAGTAAGCCGCTGAGGTGCATCTAGCCGTAAGCCGTAGGCCTCTTTTGGAGAGCTTGCGTAAGTCAACAGGCCACTCGGTAAGGCTAGAAACAAACAAAGAGTCGGAAGCCGTAGAACGGCCAATTGAGTCACAAGGATCGGTGTGTATGTCGATCCGTACGGGGGTAGATCCTCAGTAATGCATTGCAGCATCGCCTGCCAACTCTCCAGGTCGTTTTGGCGATCCAAGCCCTATCGTCGTCCCTTGATCACGAAGCGCCCGGTCTCGACCTGCATCCTCCATCCATCCTGAAGCAGAGCAGCAGCTACAGCTTGTCTCAGCTGGGACACGCCACCAGCGCTATGACGACCGAGTCCAGTGATGACAGTAAACGGCTGCTGCCGTGCCTTGTCCGATCGAAACTCCCCCAGGCCAGACCACCATGCCTGCAACCTCTGGCGGGCAATGCGCACACCGTCCTGCACGTAGACGCCGTGTAAGTCAATGGAGCTGGCTGTGCTCTGCTTTTCGACGAGTAGATCAGCAGCAGTCGAAGTAGCCTGAGTTGCGAAGCGACCTTGTTCTCTCGCAACCTCTGCGTAGTAGCCTGCAGCCTGGCGATAGAGTGGCTTGGAGGCACCACGTCGGCTAAGTTGTGCAGCTGAAGCTGCTGCCTCACGTTTTGCCCGGCTGTATTGGCTGGCCCTCTCCGCGGCTTGCGCGTACGCGCATGGGTCGGCAGAGAAGCCTGTTTTGGGCGTCAAAGGTCTCGTCATCCTGGACTTTCCATACGCAACCGTTTCAAATCCTTCAATATCCTCTTGAGGGAGTGGTGTAAGTGGATAATTCAGATTGAGTTTCTGAGTCCATGGGTTTTTGGCAAAGTGCTTGCTCAATAGGGCGGCAACGTCGTCTGATTCCTGCGAAATGGAACCAGTGACCTGGACGATCGTCGACATGTACTTTTCAGGCACATTCCGATATTTTTCAGCGAGCTCTTGCGCATACTTCTTTCCAGCTTCGTCCTGGGTCTCGATGTCTTGGGAGATGTATTGATCGAGGATCTCGACTGCTGTGGCGCCGCTCGCGCAACGCTTATTGTAGAAGATGTCGGAGACTACGCCAAATGGCAGATCAAGCCTATCTGCTAGGTAGGCAATCTCATCTTGACCTATGCTCCAACAGTCAGCTGCTGCGACTTGCAGAACCACTGATCACGGAAAGGTGGACTTACGTTTCATCTCCTTCAGATCGTCAGGTGAGTTGGTTCCGCTGCTGGACGTCGGTGTGTCGTTTGCAAGAGGTTTCTTGCCCTTCTTCTTCTTCTTCTTCTTCTTCTTCTTCTTCCTCTTCTTTCCGACATCTGCATCTGGTTCGAAGAAACCATCGACGCCCTTCTGCTCTTGGCCAGTTGACTTGAGATACTGGATGTTGAGCAGGTCGTCAAGCGTGGTTTGGAAATCTCCATTCGACTTTTTCAGGGAGTGCTTGATGTCGAACTCCTTGAGCTCTGTAAACATACTCTGAAGGAGGAGTACCTTAGTCTCCTCGCTATCATCGTTGAAGGATGTGAGCCGCGGAATAGAGTACGCTGTACCAGCGGTTGAAGATGTCAGGTCGCTAGCAGAAGTGTCCGTGTCTTCTCGCGCACGAGAAGCCTGCTGGCTGCCTGTCTCAATGGTACTCGTCTCTTCATTCGTGTCTTCGAGTGCGCCCGAGATACCGCTCGGGTTGAACCCGGTTGCTTCTTCTGAAGTGACATCTCGCGCGAGGCCCTCTAAGACAGTTTGCGCGGCTTCATACTCGGTTTGTTCCTTGAGATTATGATCGCTAGCGATAGCGACTATGAGGGCTTCATCCAGGAGCGAGCGAAAGGATTCCTGTCAGCCCAGAAGTTAGCATGCCTCACACATTTTCTCAGTTGCTATTGAATGCCATGGCTGAGCGATACATCTGCGTAGTACGCCATAAAGGAAGTCTGGTCCAGCCATAACTGACTTGATTCCTCACTACCTACGGCACGGTGACTAGGTATTTATACATATCGCTTGACCCGGACGCCTCGCGTAGACACGTAGAGCCCATGAAGGCAAGACAAGATTGTGAATCACCTACCACCAGCTTCTGGATGAGCTCCTCTGAAGTTTCGTTGGACATTGTGGGGGAGGGGGATAGAGTGCGGTTGAAGATTGGCGGTTCCAGAACAAGGCATGATACACTTAAAAATCTCACAGACGAAAGATTCGCGTCGCCGATACAAGTGTTTTTCTCTTCTTTTGTGAGATGACGCTAGAAGAGTTGGGTTGGTTTAATGACGCATCGAACAAAGTCGCGGTCTTTTTTGCACCTCACAGCCCGGCGGTGGAGTTGGTTGAAGTGGTTTGGCCAGCCATATCACGTGCTCTGGACAATGCCTGAAGAGCTGTCAATAGCATCACATCTCACTTACGGAGCATTCAGCATGCAGTAGGTAAAGCAAGCTTTGGGGATCTATAGGGTTGTGCATGGCAGAATCCCTATTTTCCGATTTTGACTCCGAATTCCATGCAGGTCGGCACGTTGCTAAAATAGGTGCGAAGTCTGGGACATAAGGTGCATTGACTCTATAACGTTACTTGGGTAATGAATCCTCAAGTCGGTGTCATAGCCTGGAAGAGAAGAGAGGCTGGATTAGGATGACCAGGGTCACATTGAGGCCAGAGTTGTGTTTTATTCATTCTCTCACTTCTCGGAGTGTACTACAGGAAAGTCAGACATCGAGCTACAATCTTCTCTCCTCGTCCTGCTGAGGTTCAGGACGCCCGATTGCAACACCAGAATCGATTGGGGGGAGATGAATAACAAGAATAGACTCTTAACAATCGTTCAGTAATAAACTTATTAATATAACGACGTTGAAGAGTATTTCCATCCTTATTGAGCCCAAACATTGTATATTTCACCGTCTCAACTTTTCCACAGGGTAACTTGGTGGATAAGTGTAGGTATCTTTCTAATGAATCATGACGGAATTCTCACGCGATCGCCCAGCAACAACCCCGGTCTCTGTACTGTAGTGGCGCGGACCAGCCACCGAGCCACGCCAGCTTCGGCGAATCACAGGCAGGCTCAACCCCAAGAACCAATGACGCAGGTGACCTGTAACGCCCGCCGCCGCCGGGCTCGTTCCAAGCACCGTTCCCCGAGCTCCTGCCTGCCGTACGACATCGCCGTGAGTTTATTACGTCCACTGTTAGCTGCGCCTTCTCTCCTCGCAAGCGCGTCGTTTAAGAGCTTCTTCAAGCGGGACGATATCTCCCAACTCCTCCATCCCTCATCACAGGCTTATGATTGCCTCACCAGTACCCTAACCCCCGCCGCAGTCTTATCGCCGTATCAGCAACTCAAGGGAGATATCCACATCGATACCCGATTGCGACCGACCAGGCCGACCGACGCCATATCCGCTTGGTTCCCGCCGCGCGCGGCCCCATCATATAAAGATGCATCAACGCATCGTGCCTCAGCTTGGAGCCGCAGCTGTGCTTCTGGCCGGGCTGGGCCTTGCTGAATCATTTACCCCGAAGCATGAAGCTGGACGATGCGCGTTTCGGGGTCAATGCGGCAAGCAGGGCTTCTTTGGTAAAGAGCTTCCATGCGTCGACAACGATGTAGCTGAAGATCCCGACGAGGAGCTTCGCAAAGAGCTTGTCGAGCTTTGCGGCGAGAAATGGAAAACAGGGCCTGTCTGTTGTAGCCTGGCACAAGTGAGAATAATCTACAGATTTCCAGTTGAAGTCATGCTAATATCATGCTCAGATTCAATCGCTCAAGTCCGAGCTCGGCACCCCGAAAACCATCGTCGGATCCTGTCCTGCGTGCAAAGAAAACTTTTTCAATCTGTTTTGCACCTTCACCTGCTCCCCTGATCAATCGTTATTCATCAACGTAACCGACTCAGCGGTCAAGAATGGCAAGCAGCAAGTGACAGAGCTCGATCAGCTTGTGTCCGAGGAATACGGCTCTGGCCTCTACGACAGCTGCAAAGAAGTAAAGTTTGGCGGCGCGAATAGCAGGGCCATGGATCTCATCGGCGGTGGGGCGAAGAACTACACCCAAATGCTTAAGTTCCTTGGCAACAAGAAACCCCTCGTTGGCTCTCCTTTCCAGATTAACTTCCCGACCGAGTACAGCGATCCTGACATGCATCCCTTGGAAATGAAGCCGAAGAAATGCAACGATGAAGATCCCAACTATCGCTGTGTTTGCGTTGATTGCCCCGAGGTGTGCCCAGAGCTCCCGGATGTCAATGACTCAAAGTCTTGCCGTGTCGGCCTTCTGCCTTGTCTCTCATTCGCATCTATCTTAATTTACAGTGTCCTGCTGTTTGCTTTGGTCATGTCAGTCTTTGGACATGTTGCTTGGAAGAAGTATGCGCAGCGCCGCGTTGAGAGGACGAGGTTGCTGCACGAATCTTCACATAGCGATGATGAGGATGAAGGCGGCCCAGTCCAGACGGAGGCGATGCGCGAGCGTCCGACCAAACGTTATTGGGTCAACGACAAGTGCGACAAAGCGTTTCATAAACTTGGCCATGCCGCGGCTCGCTTCCCCGGCCTCTGCATTGGCTTAAGTTTACTCGTTGTCGCTATCTTGAGTGCTGGCTGGTTCCGCTTCGATCTCGAGAGGGAACCTGCCCGACTCTGGGTCAGCCCATCGTCCGCTGCTGCTCAGGAGAAGGCGTACTTCGACTCCAACTTCGGACCCTTCTATCGCGCCGAAAAGGTCTTCCTGGTCAATGACACCAACCCCTCCGGACCTGGACCTGTCCTCAGCTACGAGACACTGAAATGGTGGATGGATGTTGAAAAGAGTATTGAGAAGATCGAGAGTCCTACATACGGCAAATTTCTTAAAGACCTCTGCTTCAAGCCTACCAACGATGCCTGCGTGGTGCAGTCTCTCACGGGCTATTGGGACTCCAAGGGCGGGTTGGACCCGAAGTACTGGGAGGAGGATCTTCGCGCATGCGCGAAAACCCCCGTTGACTGCCGGCCAGCGTTCAGTCAGCCCATCGAGCCTGACATGATCTTTGGTGGTTATGACGACGATGTGGTGGATGCCAAAGCTATCACTGTTACCTGGGTTGTCAAAAACGCTCAGGAGGGAACTGATGCTCTCGCGCGTGCTGTGGATTGGGAGAATGCTCTCCGTGATCGACTTCTCGAAGTTCAAGAGGAGGCCACCGAGCGAGGTCTCCGTCTGTCCTTCAACACCGAGATCAGCTTGGAACAGGAGCTCAACAAGTCTACCAACACAGATGCCAAGATCGTCGTCATCAGCTACATCGTCATGTTTGTCTACGCCTGCATGGCGCTCGGTACTCCCCTCAAACACATATTTCGAAATCCCGCTGTGCTCCTGGTTGAGTCCAAGGTAACGCTCGGTCTCGTGGGCATTGTTATTGTTCTTATGTCAATTACCGCCTCCATCGGCTTCTTTTCGTGGGTTGGTCTCAAGGCTACACTCATCATCGTCGAAGTTATTCCCTTCATCGTTCTGGCCGTGGGCGTGGACAATATCTTCCTGATTGTCCATGAGCTTGAGAGAGTCAATGTCAGCTGCCCAGATCAGATGGTCGAGGAGCGTGTCGCTAGAGCTCTCGGACGTATGGGTCCCTCTATCCTTTTCTCTGCCCTTACGGAGACTGTGGCTTTTGCCCTTGGCACGGCTGTCGGCATGCCAGCAGTTCGAAACTTTGCTGCCTACGCTGCCGGTGCTGTCTTGGTCAACGCAGTACTTCAGATGACCATGTTCGTCTCGTTCCTGTCACTTAATCAGATGCGGGTTGAAGACCATCGCTGCGAGCTGTGGCCATGGTGGCAGATCACCAAGGCTAGAATCCACCTCAACGGCTCTAACGGCTACGTCCAAGGTGGTAGCCGTGGCTCTGACATGGCCGAAGAGAGCTTATTGCAAGTTTTCATCAAGAACACATACGCCCCAAGACTTCTTGGGAAGAAAGTCAAGCTTTTTGTCGTCGCCATCTTTCTCGGATTATTCACAGCTGGACTGGCCTTGTTACCAAAGATTCAACTTGGTCTTGACCAGCGCGTCGCCATTCCGGATGGTTCCTACCTGATCCCCTATTTCAATGATTTGTACGACTATATGGAGACAGGCCCTCCTGTGTACTTCGTGACGCGCGGAGTTGATGTCTCGAAACGCGAGCAACAGCAAAAGGTCTGTTCAAGGTTCACTACTTGCCAGAGCCTTTCCCTTACCAACACACTGGAGCTTGAGCGTCAAAGATCAGACATTTCTTACATCTCCTCGCCGACTGCGAGCTGGATCGACGACTTTTTCCTGTGGCTGAACCCAATTTACGAACAGTGCTGCGTGGAACACGGCAAGACGTGCTTTGGCGATCGCAAGCCCGCTTGGAACACTACACTCTACGGAATGCCAGAAAATGAGGAATTTCTCCGTTATCTCAAAAAGTTCCTCTCAAGCCCGACTGGAGACGAATGCCCATTGGCTGGACAAGCACCCTATGGACAATCTGTAGTCATCGACGATGAAACACAAGTGGTAAAGGCCAGCCACTTCAGAACCGCCCACACTCCCTTGAGAAGCCAGAATGACTTTATCGATGCCTACTCCTCAGCTCGTCGCATCGCTTCCGATATTGGAGATCGAACGGGCGCCGACGTCTTCCCATACAGTGTCTTCTACATCTTCTTCGACCAATATCTTAGTATCGTGCCTCTGACCGCTGGACTTCTGTCTGCCGCGGTTGCCATCATCTTTGTTGTTGCCTCTGTACTTCTGGGCTCGTTGCTCACGGCGCTGGTGGTCTCGCTTACTGTTGTGATGAGCGTGGTGGACATCATGGGCGCCATGGCCGTGTTCGACGTGTCTCTCAACGCTGTTTCGCTGGTCAATCTCATCATCTGCGTTGGAATCTCGGTTGAATTCTGCGCGCACATTGCACGGGCATTCATGTTTCCTTCACGTACGGTTATGGAGGGCAACAGTAATGCATTCCTTGGTCGCGACGCCCGAGCCTGGACGGCTCTTGTCAACGTTGGCGGGTCTGTCTTCTCAGGCATTACTGTCACTAAACTTCTGGGCGTCAGCGTGCTCGCCTTTACACGATCAAAGATTTTTGAAATCTACTACTTCCGAGTATGGCTGGCTCTTGTTGTTTTTGCTGCCCTGCATGCTTTGGTTTTTCTGCCAGTTGCGCTAAGCATTGCTGGAGGCCAGGGTTACGTTGACCCAGAGAGTGAGGGGACCGCAGCTCAAGATCTGACTGATAGGAGGTGGCGAGCTATTAGGATCAACGACAATAGCGACTCAGAAGATGAGTACTAGTGGTACCAACGACAACGACAACGACAACGACTACTATTGCCATCCAGACCTTCGCCACCGATTCAGGGAAGGTCGACAAACAGGCCGCGAGAGAACGAAAGCTCCAGTCCGAGCAGCACACCGGACACAGGATTATCAACGGTATCTGAAGAGAACGTGGAAGAAAACGAAAATAGTGTGGGTGATCGAAGGAGAGATGCGATGGAATCATCTAGGGCTACGGTAGATCGGCGGCCTCCCAGAAGAGTCCGCTTTCTAGTGCGACGGTGGAAAGTAGCTAGAAGACAATCATTTGAGAACGGCACGAAGACGCGAATGTCGGAGAGTGCCACATCAGAAGAGCCCGTGACTGAAGATACTCCTTTGTTAAGGTCTCTTGGCTCAGGAAGTAGCTCGCAAGGTCAACCGCTCGAATCGCCACGAGTCGCAAGTGCAGGCCATGGCCCAATACACCCAGCTAGGGGGGCATCGCCCATTTGGAAGAACACGTCACCATCATGGGACACCAAGAGGCGCAAAAGCTTCGAATATTTGGTGTCTGCAGACTTGACAGTTCAAAAAGGACATGTCGCTCGATCCCGAGGGAAAGAGTGGAACTTGACAGATATTACAACTTCGACGGCCAAACCTGACGGCCTCTCGAGGACCAAGTCCGAGTCTGAGCTGCTTATATTCATTCGAAGTTAATCGGGCCTCAATATCCAGCTAACTAAGTCCTGAGTGGGATGCGTGCCGACTGTCACCAATCATGGCGTGAAGGTCTTGGCTCTTGAACCAGACGAGCTGGCCAAATGTTTTTTTCGAAGTTGGAATATATGCAGCGGGTTCTTTGTGAAGTGGCGTTGGCAGACGTAGCGCCTTGATGGGTGGTGGGTGTTGGGACCATTTGTGGCAATAAACAGCGATGGGAGGCTTCAGCGAGAAGACCCTGTAATTTTCTACGTCAGCGAATAATATGTACGTTTTGTGCCTACTCCTTGCTACTTCCTGACCGTTATTATCCATCATGGCACCTCGTCTTGATCTTGGAGCTCTACTGGAACACAGGATAATCGTGCACGACCTGTAATTTTGGAAAAGTTCCTGAAAGAAAGGAATGCTATTTGATCAGAGAAAAGAAAGTATCATCCGAAACGCCCTTATCCGTGGTCCCCTTATCCCTATTAAAATCATAGCGCTTATCCCATGCTGCTATTATTCCCTTGTCTTTCACCATTCAGTTCCTCTGGCATTCCTAGTGGAAGCAGTGGAGGGGAGAGGAGGAGGCGGCGGCGGCGGAACAGCCGGGCTCCGCAGACGGCATCGGTCGAGAGAAGGCAGGGATGCCGTCTTCCCACTCGGGGCTCCAGTACGGGTTGTGGTGGAGAAATTGCCGGCTCGGCTGCTTCCCCAGAGAGAAGACAACCCCCCAAGAGTTTTCGGCCTCGGCCAATGGCTCCGAGTCCTCCAAGTCGGAGGTCTCTGTGGTGGAGGTGGCGGAGGTGGACTTGGTATTGGATGTTAGCTGGGATCTGTGGAGCTGGAGGTTGAAATGACTTACACAAGGCGAAGAAGGAGGAGAAGAAGAAAAAGACCCATCGGCCTTGAACTCGTTGTCACATCTTTGCACCTGTTCCTCGAAGGCCTCTGCGGGGGATCGTGTGGCAGACATTGTTGCCATGTTTGAAGATTGCTGGAGCGTAGAGCTTGGTGTAAGTGCTATATGGCTATATAGTGCGTGTTGAGAGAAATGATTGATGAGAAATGGAACAAGTTGAAGTTCGAGTAGGAAGAGCTGTCATGATCTATATACTTGAGTGGCGACTGTTGGAAAAAGTCAGATTAACGGAGGCCTCATGGCTATTTATTATATATGCAGGTGGCCCTTATTGCAAGTATTGTTGTAAAAAGGTGAGATGAATCTGGAGTGTAGCTTGGATTTGGTGCATAACCTCACTTTCACTTTCACTTCACTTTCACTTCAGATGCACATGGGTCACAAGACTGCCCCGCATGAAGAAACTACAATCAATAGAGCCTATTTGATTGGTTTTTTGTAATAGCAAACAAATCTAAGCTTGCATGCGTATATGCACGTTAAGCAGGCGGCAGAAATGAAGCGAATAATCCTCCCTGAATCGCCGCATACATAATGATAAATACAACCACGCCGTAGCCCAAGCTCTGCCTCTGCTTGTCCAGAAAGCACGAGGCTACCCACCAGTACCACACGGGGTAACCTGACGACAAGCGGCTGATGATTTGGACGTGGTAGTTGGTGATTGCCAAGACGGCAAGCAGCGTCTGCACTACTGCAAGCGTCCGCACCAAGAGGCGGCACTGCTCGTCGGTGCCTGGCGTCATGCTTCGGAGGCCTCGAGATGGTTCGCGCAAGAGTTCGGTTCCCGACTTGATGAGGAGCGTGAGCATGGGGGCTGCGAGGAGGAAGAGTGGGATCTGGTTGGGCGTCCAGTACTTGAGGAAGCCAACGTCCCTGCTCATGTCGATTAGTGTACGTGTTGAAGTAGAGACGATGAGATGACTCTAGAGACGATGAGATGACTCTTACCAGTATTCTTCCTGCACAAATGTATAGATGCTGGGGACAAGGCGCAAACACCAGGGCCGCAACTCTCCCTCCAGATCCTCTGCACCGCAATATCTCATCCAAGCCATGACTTGCGGCGCAACAAACCCCACAGCGACCAGAAGCCCACCGATAACAGGCGACAATAACCTCGTTGTCTTTGAGATGCTAAAGCCATCAATGAGCGCCAGCAATCCCTTGACAGCCTCCACAGCAAACAAGACGCCGCCAAAGAGCCCATTGCTTCGAAACGTGGACGCAACCCCATACATCAACCCAGCCCCAACCACAGCAGCATTGCGCTTCAACGAGTCGGGACCACTCTTCAAGCTGATGGCGAAGAGAAGGTTGCCCACAAAAGACAGGCACGAGAAAGCACTCTCAGCATACGGAGCCGACAGAAACAGCCCAGCAGGGGAGAGGATGTGCACAACAGCCGCCAGAAACGCGAGCTTGCGATCGCTGCAGATGAACACCGTGAGCTGATACAGCGCCAGAACAGCAATGAGATGCGAAACATGGGATACGGCAATGGCCACAAGCGGTTCCCAAACCTCGAGCGGTTCCCAAACCCCGACTCCCCCGATGCCGATGCCACGCACCAAAGCCGGCAGCCCAATCCCAAAGGCCCACTCCTGCTCATAGACCTTGCCGACACGCGCATCGTGCATAAAGTACAGGGCGTCCCATCTCGTCAGCCGCGCAGCCAGCGCAGGCACCGGCGTTGCAGCGCCGTGGACCACGTCGAAGAAGAGCGAGGTGGACGTGTCGTAGTCCGGGCCTACGGACGCGCCGAGGGCGATGGAGAGCAGGAGGGCTTTCCAGGCTGTGAAGGTGGCGGTTAGGGAGATGATGGGGTGCGAGGAATGGTTGAGGAGGCTCATTTCGAGTCTCGATTTGGTGGGTGGAAGTGAGTGAGGTTCGTGGGTGAGCTGAGGTTCGTTCTTGTCGTGGTTCCACTGTGGTGAAGGGGCTACGTGGGGCTTTTAGCACGTCGCTACAGTACCTAGACTACCAAGTATAGTACTTTGATGATGATCGCTCAACGCAGCAAGGCGTTTCCAAATCATCAACCAATTCTTGTATAAGAGTCACTATAAAAGCCAAGTAAACTCTCAGAAAGACAGCACTTGTTAGGCAATAATACAATGCAGGTGTTAATTCTGGCACCGGTTAGGGCAGGCACCGTCTTTTGTCATTTGAGTACTGACTTGACTCCTTGTTGTGGTTGGTCTCTTATACGGATGCATCCAATCCAATTGGATACCTTGAGAACTCCCTACTTACACATTGATCCATGTCAAGCCCAAAGACAAAGACAAACAGCCCCCAGCTATGTCGCCGAATAATGCACCCTCTTCCTCCCGCCTCCAACCCGGCGAGTTCCCTCCCCCCATCATCATTC
>JAAVUK010000891.1:0-27050 GCA_014899095.1 Fusarium buxicola
CCCCCGCCCGTCCCTGGACAGTCTCCTCCGCCAGCTGTAGGTTCCCCGAGTTTGCCCCTTACCTTGATGTCCTAGTCAGGCTGACTGAACTCCCTAGCCTCCACCACCGGAGTGGCTCGTCAACGCCCTTAAGGAGCTAGAGAAGACCTACACTGCCGGCGACAGGTTTGAGGCCATTATGAAGTACTCCTACCTAGACCCCGTAACGGAGCTCCCCATCCAAGGCCAGCCTCTACCCGAAGGCGTCAAGTACGCCTGGTTGCCCCGCATCCGCTGCCTTGACTGCACGACCAAGCTCTACACGCCCGGCCCTGACATGACCGCCCAGAAATTTGAGGCTCACCTCAGGTTCTCAGGCCACAAGGACCAGGTCGCGAAGCGTACCGCGCGGGAGGCCGCCAAGTCCTGAGTGCGTTGGTAGCCTTTGCCACGCGGGTGTTGTCTGAACGGGCCACATTCCCCAGCAGTTCCGACTTCGGCGTGTTTCGCTGTGCTTCTCCGTGGAGTTGTTCTCTTGGGTTGCATCTTATCCTTAGACTATTAGGGGCGTTGTTTTCATTACTGCTTCAGGCTTGAACAGAGTATGGAGTATTATTTATTTTTGGTTGTACATAAACATGAGTCCGAGGGAGAGTTAGGAGAACGATCGGGTATGGGAATAGGCGAAATGAACAACCGTCTCTCCCTCAAGGTTGGTCTATTTATTTGGTGGAGTCTTGATTTGGGAGAATGGGGATGGCGAAACCACTGTATAGCTGGGTTGGGACAAGGAGTGAAATGTCAATATCAGAGCGTTTGCTTAACCATCCTTTTGAGTTTGATTCCGTGCCTGTTCTTGTATTTCGCCTCGTCACACAATGTCGCCCGAGGTCAATAGGACGCAAAACATCCACGGTCAATACTCAATTAGTAAGACTCGGCCATTAATACCTTTCGTACGACCTGGTAAGCCCCATGTGAGAGGGTATTCGAACGTATATAAATACATTGACGGCCTCAAGACTCCCGTTCCCGCTCCCATTCACAACTGGTCCAGCTATCGTAACCACTCTTCAGCCTATATAGTAAGTAGGAAGAAAAACACCGCATATCCCACAACGCGACAAGAATCACTTCAAAACACTTTGCTTCCCATATTTTCATCGTCATAAACCTTTGCCTTTTGTTACTCGTCGGTATCGACCTCCATGTCGGACGTATCCTTGCCTCGCCGGGATCTCGTCGCCCGTGTTGGACGCTTTGCTTCGGCAAGGACATTGGGCTTGACAGCTGGTTTGGCAGCAGCTTTGCCCTTTGGTGCGGCAGCCGGCTTACGCCCATTGGACTTGGGCGGCTCGGGTTCATCCTCCTCCAACTCGGGAGGCTCGTCGCTCTCATCCTTCTCAGGCTCCTCCTTGTCTGATTCTGCGCCACTCTCGTTGGGTTCTTCCTCCTCTGAGGGAACATCTGAAAGCTCCGACTCATCGCCCGAACCGGCCTCATTCTCGTCCCCGCTGTCACGGTTATCATATTCCCACTCGGCGACGCCCTCCAGCATCTCTGCCTCATCTTCTTCGTCGTCCCGTTCTGTGTAGATGGAGACCCTTTGAGAGCGACCACTGCGACGGCGCTCTGAAGGCGGCGGTGATTCCCTCGACGGCCGAGGCTTTCTAGGCTTCGACGCCTTCTTCGCCTTGGGTGTCTTGGGCTTTTTCTCGCGCTTTTCTCTGATCACCGTCTTGATTTGGGTCTTTGCCCTTTTTGCTGGCGGATCCTGTCTCTCGCCCATAGATTTTCGTTTCTGATCAACATGTTAGAAATAATCATCAATAGTGGAAAAGGGGGTCAAACCTTCTTACGATCAAGAGCTCTGATCATATCATCCAGCTTCTCGTCCAACTCCTCTGGGATGTATTGCTTTTCTGCGATCTTTTGTGCTTCGTCGTGGGAAGTCAAAGTCTGGACGAGCCCGCTTGGCATACCGACTTTGCCTGGGTAAGCCTGGAAGACCCAATTCCTCCTCTCTTGCCACTTGCGTGTTACCGCCATCGCGAGATCAGCCAGCACATACAGTCGCTCACTAGCATCGGGGTTGATAGCATCACGTGTCTGCTTGACACGCTCGGCGTATTTATAAATCAAGGAGATGTTCTCCTCGGTGGCGCAAGTACTGAGATAGAATAAGAAATAGTTGGCAAAGTCAGCCAGATCGTTCACATCCGAACTGTAATCAGGATGGTGTGCCAGCAAAGGAATAAACCGGCTCATCATGGCCTCGAGTATTTGTCTTTTGTTCTCAGCAAAGAGCCGAGCTCGTGACCTAAGCCAAGTCTCAACGCGGCTCTTGAGCTCCACGGCCGGCTCAAAGGCGGCCAAGAAGAGCATTGTGTAGAATCTCGCTCGCAGGCGTCCCTGGGTGATGTAGTTCTGCAGCTTCTCCATGAAAAAACGACGGACCTGGAGTTCGGTGTCTTGGATAAGCTCGGCGAGCTTGTTGAAGCTGGCAGGATCAAACAGGTCGTCGTACTTTTTGACGGTACACAACTTGAGGATAAGAAGCCCCGCAAGAAGCCTGAGCCGCTTCTTGTGAGCCAACGGAGTATCCTTGACCTTGCAGAACTCCCCCTCGTGGACTACAAAGTCGTTGAGAAGAATGAAGACAGCTTTCACCCGGTTCTCAGCACCTTCATCTTCCTGAGTGGCAAGTGATTGGTTGACCAGCGTCCTCAATGCGAGGCACTTCGCCTGGAGTTCCTCATTCATATTCGTGTCATCAACCCAGGAAACCTCGGGATTTTCATCCTCCGTGCGGACTTTACGCAATATTTTCTTGACTGCCATTTCGTTGATCGCATCGTCAAAGTCTTGAGTGACAGTTGGCGCCAGGCGTTCTAGTTGGCTGACTGCAGCCAACCTATTGAGGAAATGCGGCGAGCCATAGTCAAAGTCCTTCATGACCCTTTGCAGAAGGGTGGTAGCCGTAACCTTGCTTTTGTCATCGTTCTTAGCAAGCAAAATATTGACGGCATACTTGGCAGTTCTGGCGGGGGTTCCGTATAGAGCGTAATCCATGAGTACTTGAATGAACTTCCGATCGTAGGTGATGTCGTTGGGGTATCTTTTGGAATATGAAGAGTATGCCTTGAGTATATCCACCAAGCCAGGGTCATTCGTGCGACTCTCTGATGGTACCTGGTCAATGATCTCCTTTCGTAAGTTCTCCGAGTGAGCTTTGAAAAGATCTGGGTTTCGTTGAGAAATATCGTTGAGAATCTCGTGAGCAACAGCGGCGAGTCCTTCCTTGTCGTTCTTGGAGTAGTCCATGATAGTGGCAAGGTGGCTTCGGTTGAACATTAGGGAACTGGAGCGATATAGAAGTGGAATGAGCGTGTCTAGACAGCTTGCTGCTGGACTGGCTTGGACCTTGGCAATCAGCTCGTTGATCGCTCTCCGCACAGTTAGGAAGTCGCTGTCAGAGCCAATAGCAAACTTGATGAGCTGATAGTAGCGGCGCTCATTGAGCTTCGCGAATTTCTGAAGATCGCTGCGAACCTTGAGTGGATCAGGGAAGAATGTACCGAACCACTGGAACGTCCTGCTCAAGGCGGTTTTGACCTTTTCCTCGTTGGCGTCAATGACGCCGCCATTGTACGCTTCGCATTGTTGGATAAAGACGGCCAGACCCTTGGCGACTTGAGGTTGACGAGCTTGCATCGCAAAGAAGGCCTTCCTGGCGGGTGCATCCAATAACTTGAGCATCAGAAGAATTCTCTCGGCTCGAATCTTGTCTTGGTCTGCCTGACTGCCGCCCGCCTGTGACTGAGAAGCCGTCTTGGCCGCCTTTCCACCCTTGATCGCTGGATATTTGAGTGGAATTAGACACTCGAACATGACGCGATCCAAGAGAATGTTCAGATCTGAGTCATTCGCATAAAACGCGTTGACGATGCGAGAGGGCACTCCGGCTAGACAAGCCGTAACTGCCTCCTGGCCATCAGCAATCTCACCAGCGCCGACCGCCCAGAGCTTTCCTAGCAAAACCATAGCGTCAACACGCACGGCAGGCTTTCGATCGCGACAACGGTCTGCCAGGCTGGCAAATATCGAGCCCGCCTTGTCCACTCCGCCGATGACGCCCAGCTTCAGAATGATGTCGCGGAAGTCAAATAGTTCAATCGTTTTGACTGCGGCTAACCGAACCTTCTCCTCACTATCATTGAGCTTGTCGCTGAGCGCCTTGATGAGTTCATTCTCGTCCTCCCGGCTGAGACCAATGCCTCCCGCAGATGTGGCTAAAATCAATCCCACAGCTGAGACCCAGGCGGTACGAATAGTGCCGGTCTTGTCGTTCCTTCTCCCGACAAAGTTACGGTAGGCGGCGTGATGTGTCTGAGCGAAAGAATGAGGCGAGTAGGGTTTCGTGAGAACATTCTCAGCGGCTGGAGTCAGCGTCTCATCCAACAGTTTCAGGGGAGGGTAAGCCGCCGGGTCTAACACGGGGGCTGGTGGTGGTCCTGCTGCGCCGATGCCTGCGATCATGTCACCGATCGTCTCGGTTGCAATTTGCCGTAGATGTACGTTATCAGCAGAAAGCTCGGCCTCGATCTGCGGAACTACGTTTAGAAGAACCGCGGGGGCGGCTCGCCAGAGCTCGCGGATGAGCAAATGGGCCTGACGAAGACTTTTCAGATCCGCATCTGATGGGCCCAAGTTTGCATCTTCATCGTCAGAATCGTCTCCTTGTCGAGGGCCATTGGACTTGGTCGCAAATCCAGAGGCATTGAGGATAACATCGCTGAAATACTGACTCACGTAACGAGCCATCTTGTCGGAGCATCCATTGCAGATATTCTTTGCCATAACATATGCCGGTGGCTCGCTCTTGAGGAGAAGGGTGGACTGGTTTCCATTCTGTTCCCGACTCCGATTTCCTCCAGGGGGAGCGGCTCTCAAGAACTGGCTGATGATGGCGTCGACTACTGAGGCTGACACGCTGCCAGATTCATCAATCAATTGCATCAGCATCTCGGTCAGATGAATTTCGACATCCTTGGCGACCTGCTCCTCAGTGGCTGCCTTGGAGCCAGAGGCCGATACTCCGTCGAATGTGGAGTTGAAAAGCCGTAGTAGAAGTTCGTCAGCGCCGGAGATCTCGTGAATGAGCAAGATACTCTTGACGTCGGTTAAGGATGTGAGAACGTATTTATTCTGGCTGTCGTATGGGTTCGTGGGGTTATGCAGAGCAGGCAAAATATCTTTGATGAATAGAGTAAACATCATCTGGTGGCTATGTTAGCTTCCATCTAGACCTGAGTGACCTGGCTAACGAAGCGCACCTTGAGCTGGTCGTCCGAGTAAGGGGCTTCAGGAACGAATAGCCGCAGAATATCTACCAGGCAGCAGGCAGTGTATGCCTTGACACCGCGATCCTTGTGCTGAAGTAGGTTGCGATGCCCAAGCTGTTTGGCGACATCTCTGATGGAGTCGAGATCGGTAGCGCCCTGGTCGAGCTCGGAGAGTTCCTTGGATAGGCTCTCGAGGCGTTTTATCAGGGTGCCAGTGGGAATTGGTTTGGCAGGTCTCCAGGAAAGCTCCTCGTCGAACTCTAGGCTGCGCTGCTCGCCTTCACCGTCATTTTCTGACGCCTGATCGCGCTCTTCGGGCTCGAGTTCCTCTTGTTCCTGATCCCGCTCCATAACTTCCTCTTCTTCCTCCTCCACTTCGACGGGCTTTTCAGCGCGTGCGCGACGACGCGCCATGCTGCGCTATGTGATAATTATGGCTCAGTAGCTGTAGAGAACCAGATGATAGGGCGTCGCGAGGCTCTCAGGAATGTGCTTTGATATATGGTGCGGTTGCGGTGGATTGCGGTCACGAAATGTTTCGAGTCGTGATGGGGTACGTGGGTTTTGCGCGACAGCAGGGTCACCACATCGCATGCGCCCGCGATAGGGATAGCTCGGTCGCTACAAGGATGGCCTCAGTGAAGCGCCCGGTAAGGGACTCGAGGGCGGGAAGATTGAGCGTCGTGGGGACAGCAAAACTTCCAGGGCGAAGATGAAGGTGGCAGAGGTGATAAACGGAGGCGTGTTCCTACGCGACGCGAGGGCTTCTCTCTGCCTCCACTTTGGGACTTGGAGCAGCTTCCGGCAAGCACGAGCTAGGTGATAGCGCGGAGACTGGAAGCTCCCGCCGGCCTCCGCCCAATCTTTAACTGGAACCCCGCCAATAGGCGCTCCTTCTATATGCCTTTCTCGAGCTGATCGTTCGGATAAATGCATAAACGCCAAGCTTTGTCCGACCTCACATCCATTGCGTTGTCCCCAACCGGCCATTTGATTTAAACACGTCATCCTTGGGTCAGTCAATGGTTTTGGATGGTGTTCATTCCATCATCTACCTACCTAGCTAGGTACCTAGTAGGAGGATAATTGCCTGTCCTAAGATAAAGCTTAACGGAGACCTGGCTGTTGCATAATTCCCATGTTTATTTCTGTGTCACCTGGCTATCTGTTACGGTCTTGAGCCATCACCAGGACGGCTCCCCCGTTCATTGTCTCGTGGCCAAGTGGACATGGAACTTTCCCCTGGCCATTCTTCGGGAACAACAGAACAATTAAGGGAAGAGTTAGATCATAAGTGGAATCTCTTCCTGTATCTTCCGCTGAAACCCCACTCTTCGATTCTTCGGCGGGTGTGCTGAGGGCAACACGAGCAACCAACTATTTGCATGGGAGTATTGAGCTCCCTTGGAGGAATTGGGTGGCAAAGTTGGAGCCCTCGAGCTCTCATTTTTCCCTCACTCAGCTGGCCTTGATGAATTGGTTCAACGTGCCCAATACAAGACCTCCGCAGGCAATCCCCATTGCCTTCCTCTCCACGATTAAGGAATATACAAACGGCGTTGTGGTGGGCAGTCATTCGATCTGTTAAACAAAGGTGTTGGACTTGGAACCTCCCTCTTCACTGTGCTCTTCTCAGTGGCTGAAATTCGAAATGCCCTTTCATTCTTGGTTAATGGAAACCTAAGGAGGCACGCACATACACAACAGGTACATGTGTCGTGGCAACATGGTGATACTCGAGTCGTTCCATCATAGCCGTTGATGTACGACCGCGAGCATGTTTGCCTCATTTCACCGCCAAGCGACATGGACACACGGGGTCTCCTTTCTGTGGTTCAGTCCAGGAAGTTCCCCTACCAGTTTCGGCCTGGAGCAATTTGGGATAGATGTCTGTAGGACAAGTTTGGCCGTGTCGTTTGCCGTCGATCGAATCAGTTTTCTGCGCAGAGATGGAGAGGACGGAACCATGTGCTCCATTTGCCTTGTCCTCGCCTATGAAAGGGGGAGTTCCTGTCAACGGAGGTAGTAGTTGGTGTTGCGTCTGTCTGCTCTGCTCTAGTGTTCTGGCTTGTTCGCCGCTGAGTACAAGTTGAACGGCTTCTCCTCTTGAAACCAGCACGTGTTTCTTCTGTCTCTTCCCCCTCAACCATAGCTTGACTCTAGTCATTCGCTTTCTTTCTCACAGTAGTTCGATCAACGTTTGTTCGATAGGCGGCAGCGGGTTTTCAGTTTACTGTCAGAAAGATTGTAAGTTGAGTATCCCCTATCCATCTTGCCACGGGAAATTCTTGGCCAGCAGCCAAGGCTTCCCTAGTATTGTTCAATTGCCCCTGTGAGATTCTTAGGCACCTATTTCTTAGCAGCCTGGAACCTGCCCATGGGATGTGATGCCCCTAAACGCCTGGCAAGTGGTGGCTAGCAGCTGTCAACTCTGCCACCCGCTGCCAGCTGCGAGCCAGCCGGCAGAGAAATGTTTCCACGATTTCGCCCTATTCTCGCGCATTATCATTGAATCACTGCAATTTCTGCTTCTATTTTTCCTTAAGTTGTCGAGAACGGCATGCCTGGGCACTGCCTTTGTTTGCCTTCTTATATCACCACCACTTCCCCCCTCGCTCACTATTCCCTTCCTTCCTTCATCTCTCGTTTCCACCTCACTTAACCCCAGTTTCGATACGCCAACGCCTAACTCTGTTTGATTAAGCCAGCAGTAACTTCATTCTCTTCAACGCTAGGTATATATGTACCGCATTGTTTTCTCGCAGCCTCTTGGCCTGCCTGCATCCCCTCCGCTGGCTCCTGATCATCTCCCAAACAACATCACGCTCGCAACATCATCCAAAACTAAGCCATGCACTACTAACCACCGCCATAGTCACGTTCCTTATCAACTGCATTCAGCTACCGCATCGATCCAAGTATGGCTCCATCGTGACCTCCTACGCTCACTCCAACTGACTGTTTACCTCCTACCTCCAGTGGCCACCGTGATGGATACCGAGAAGGGCGAGGAGACCCCTAGATTGTCCAAGTTCAACAAGCTCAAGGCCAGCTTCTCAGTCAAAAAGGTTCTAGTCGGCTTCTTCCTCCTGGTCTGTCTTCTCGCTGTCATGTTTGGCATGGGTGTTCTCGCTGCCCACTATGGTGTGTGCTTTACCTTCTTGGATCGCCACACTCAAAGATCGCTGACCAAACAGTAGCAGAGAAGCAGCTGCACCCGCACGACAGCATCGTTGTGATTGAGGGCGGCGCACCTGGAGCTGGGCATGCCATTGTTCGCCGGGACGAAGTCGATGGTGCCTCGTACCCCGTCTCGTATGTATCAGACACTCTGAATCTCCGACACTTCTGGGCACTAACTCCTTGATCTAGGACCAAGACCGCACTCTCCACCATCTACGGCGTCAGTCATTCCCCTGATGTGGTTACTAAGGTTGAGACTGTCACTGGCACCACCTATGTCACTGTCCCTGGCGATGAGGTCCAGGTATCCATTTCCGTCGCTACCATTGAGAGCTCTGCCGAGGTTTGTGAAGTCGAGGTCGTCACCATGACCGAGAGCTACACCATCACCGTCATCCCTACTGCCAGTGGAGACTATTCCGCTACGTCTGCTGCTCTCCCAGAAGCGACAGTGATTGGTAACCCATCCACCGTCACGGACGTCCAGACTGAGCTATCCTTCACTAGCGGTCTGCCTGATGCCACTATTCCTGGCAATCCTGGCACTGTCACCAACATCCAGACCGACTACTCTGTTTCCAGTGGTCTTCCTGATGCTACCGTGCCTGGAAATCCTCTTACCGTCACCAACCACAGGACTGATTACACTATCACCAGCAACCTGCCTGACGCTACCGTCCCCGGCAACCCCTTGACCGTCACCGAGGTCCAGGAGAGCTTCTCGGTTACTGGCAGCTTCCATACCGTCATCACCGTTACGGATCTCTACCCTCCTAAGCAGGACCTGAGCACTGTGACCGAGGTGACCACTGTTCAGAGGACTCTCACTACGCGCAAGTCCATCGTTACTGTCACTATCACGGATCTCTACCAGGATTCTGCCACCGTCGCATCCGTCTCTCCCACTAGCACATTCACCAAGGTCGTCTTCGAGACAGCTGGCGAGGCCTCTACCTCGACCAAAACCATTCAGGTCCCGGCGCCTCCCTACCCTACCGCCAACAACACCATCGTGACCGGCCCCTCCGGCACTGTCACCATCTTGCCCACCCCGACGACCCCCGTCGTCATCTCTGGCGGAACTAAGAAGCCCGAGCCTCGTGGCTGGGGCGGTAGCAACGGCACCACCAACCTTGGCTGTGCCATCATGCTCATTGCGACCATCATGTTCCTCCTCTAAACACTGACAGCGGAACCGACGCGTCCGGTGTTCCCCTTCGGATTTTGCACAAGGGTAAAGGGCACTTGTATGAATGTAAAGGGATCGATCACTCTGGGATTTTGGAGTTTCATCGGTCGGATTTGGCATCGAAACTGGAAATCAGAATCAGGGGATCTGTCGATTTGCTTTTGGCTCGCGCTATGCCGCATACCTAGGTAATGAGTTGAAGTTGGGTGCTAGGTATAGATCAAAAGTCTAGTAGTGCGACATGTATTACTTTAATCTCGCCGATGAAGCTTTCATTCGATGATGCTTGTGCATGTGACTCCGAGTTACATACATGCCTCTGTTAATACAACTGCCATGATAAAGAGCGCAGAAATATTATATTTTAAGTTCTCCCAAACCGAGAGATACCCAAGCGATGATGCCTGTCTTCCAATTCTCTTGACTAACGCCTCGCCCCTATCCTTGAAATAACAACCTTTGCGGACGCCATCGCAATCCCTGCCCGCTCCGACCTGAGCGTCCCTCGGGGTGCATTGGCTTTTGGAACCCAGGTCAACGTTCCAGAGATACGCATCTCCTCCGCTAGTGAGCCCGCATCAATGTGAAGCGAACACCTTACCTGGGTTCCTACCGAGTAGCCCGAGCCGCCCGGGCCTTCCAACTATCCCGTATCATCCCCGCTGCCTTGTAGAGGTCCTTTTCCGAGACACGATCGCCGATGCTCTCCATCACGCTCACGATCGTGCTCTTGTGGTTGGCCTCCTTCTTGTCATCACGGAAACGTACGATGCGCCACCGCCCTTGATCATCGAGGTTGCACTCGACGATACGGTCGTCCAGCGGGTCGTTTAGAGACTTGAGAGTCTCCCACTCATCCTCGGTGATGTACACGTCATGAAAGGGCTCGTATTTTTCCGGGCCGCTGTCGCCCTGGTAGACGTACAGCTCAGCCTTGGGCACGCTGTCGTAGTCGACAAAGGGCTCGGTGATGCCCTCGCGCCGCTCCCATTGGTCGGGCTCGGCGGTTGGGAACGTCAGGCGCAGGCGACAGTCAACGGTATTCTCCTCCGGTGGCTTCCACTTGAGAATGTGGGGGTCGGTTCCATGCTTGTAGGGTGTGTTACGACAAGTAAAGATGAGGCCGTCATTACCATGCTTGAGGGTAGGCAGGATTTGCTTGAACATCATCTCGATGCCATAGCCCAGCTGGAAGGGTTTCATCTCAACGTAGAAGGAATGGTACTGGAGTTCTTCGGGAAACTCTTTGTACAGCTTCTTGTAGGGCGTGTAAAACCGCTCCTTGAAATATGCCAACCTCTTGTCGAGGGTTCGTTCCAGGAGTAGATCGTTGTCCATGACCAGACAGTCAAAGACGAGAAACCTGGGCTCCTTCTTGCCATTGGGTAGGCTGTCCCAGACCAGCTCGCCATCGATCAACGTGTTTGTGTGAAAGGCGCTTCGATCATTCTCGAGCGGGAAGTGAAGGCTGCTGTTGCCGACGAGCCAGTAGTCATTCTTGCGATCGATCAAGTAGTGCGCTTCGTTGTTGCTTGCATCCATCGTCGCATAGAGAAGATATCGAATACCATCTGATTTTTCACAGACGTAGTAACTGAAAGCCATAAAGTCAGCATAGGTCACAGAGCGGGCGTGTACCAAGTTGCCAGGCTGCCCTGGGTGCTTACTCCTGCTTGGTGAGCTCCTCCAGATGCTGCCTGGCAAAGCTCACGGGCTGCGCGCCAGGAAAACTAGTCTGATTTCTTAGGAGGAGCCGAGCTACTTCCTTTCGCATCTCGTAGAGTAGAGACCCATGGGTCTTGCAGCCAGGCTCGGCGATGGAGGTGATGGGTTTATCCACCGTCTCCTTTTCCGGTTCACCATTGTTGGCGGGATATGGGAACATGGCGTCTTGTATTCGCATGCGTAGAACGTGATTGATGACTTCGCTTTAGAGACCCGAATCAAAATTTCATGGGCAGAGATTCAAATACATGTCGTAACAGCGAGGTTCTTCGGCAGCTGGCAGACTGACAAGCCTTGAGCGAGCTTGCATTGCAGTTGCGACTTGGATGGCTGCCTCTGCCTGCCTTTGTCGCAAACCGCGTTGGTCTTATCGATAACGCCCCACCCCTCATTGGCCCAGCGCCGTGATCTGCAGGGACAGGCACTTCAATTGCAATGACAGCTCCTGGCTCCTATTCAAAACAACTCAATTGAAACTATTCGAGGCCATGCTGTCTATTCTACAATACAAAGACTCACTGCGTTTCTGAAAGAAGCACACTCTATAGAGTAGGACGCTTTTCTGCTCTCCTATTGCAATGAGAAGCCTCGTTGAAGCCAGCACACGCACTGTCCTCGCGAACAGGAGCGATTCATCACAGCCTCGAACTGATAACCAGAGCAAGCTCTACTTGCTCTTTGAATTGACAATCCTTTTCTTTCAACAGCCGTTCTGGAAGGGGCATAGAATGTAGGCTTTACCCAAACTAGCCCGATGGCGTCTCTGGGTGCGCGCTCTGTTCAATGTCAAGGGCCATCTACGTTACAAGCAATAACCCGCGGCGAACGCCATGAAGAGAAGAACCGCCAGCCCCATGAATTAGTACGAGGTCCCTTTGCCTCCGTGCCTCTCCAATTCTCTACTCCTTTCAAACCTCTCCGTCGGCCATCGATAGGTAGCCAGCGCACACCCCTCACGACTCATCAATCTTTTCAACCTCTGCTCGAGCTTCTTCCCACTGCTGCTTGCTCTTCTTTGCCCATTCGATTTGGCTTTGCGCATAAGCGAGCTACTTAATGTCAGCACTCAGAGGTTTCCCCATTTAGTAGCCCAGTGGGACTGGACTTACCATGTATCGCCGTAGATCCTCTTCTTTGTCCTTCTGAAACCGCTTCATGTCTCGCAGAATACTAGCACTAGCATCCTTGACATCCCGCTCCGAGGCGACCTGTGCCTGTTCCAATTGACCGATGCTCTCCCTTGTCTTGCCAATCATATCTCGGCGTGTCCGTTCGGGGTCAACGTCGACAACTCCCTGTACCGCATGGCGAATGGGCCCAAAGATCTTGTTTGTTATTGAGTTCCCACTGGGCATCTTCTTGTGAGACGGCACACTGGTGTTTCTTTCAGGCAGACCTTGGCTAGCCGAGGGCGCAGATGATGGAAAATCCCCGTGGGTCGGTGGGAAGTCTGAGTCGATAGATTCGGTGTCTTCCTGGCCACCATCCCGCCGCGGGTGAGAAGAAGGCTCCTTAAGGCTGGTCGATCGCTTTGGCGGCGGGGAGATTTGCTGGCTGCTGGATAGATAGTTCTCAATCCGTCGGGCCTCGGCCTCGCTCCGCTCCAGCTGGTCAAGCAGCGCTCTCTTCTTGCTTAGCTCCTCAGTAGTCAGATCCTGCTGAACACGTTTGAGAACGCGATATTTTAGCACGCTCCGAACGACACCCGCAAACTGCGCATTCTCTCGCATCGGTTCGGCAAAGCTTGCGCCGAGAGAACCTGAAAGTTCCTCCGTCGCAATATACGACAAGTCAGCAGCCTGACCGACACGCTCAATAGCTGGACCAAGTGAGGGAGCCTGTTCCGAAACCGCGAATGCATTATATACGGACCCTAGCTCGCAAAGATCGGCAGCCAATGATGATAGGTGACTGAGAGTTCGTCGATTCACCTTTTCCATCGGACCGGTCAGGAGTTGTTCGAGGTCTTTGATCGAAGCCTCGTACGAGATGAAGTAAGGATCCAGCTCCTGTTCGCTCAGGCTATGCGCCTCGGGCGGGAATCGACCAAAAGCATGCGGGCCTGCTTGGATATGCCCAGAGCTGTTGTCGTTGTTGGCACCGGCCATCGTCTTGAGCTTTGCCGATGTAGCCGGAACCGGGAGATAGTTATGGGCAGGAGTTGGGTTTGCGGGGTCTAATGGGGGCGCTTTCAAGATCGACTTCGGGATGGATGCTACGGGATGTGAGTGCAGAACCTCGCTCTGCTCTGATGTTAGCCTTGGTAACCGAATGTTGAAGGTCTATATATACCCAGCTGGCATTGGGATCAAGGAATCTCCACCAAACGCCGTCTGTTCTAATGGTGTCCATCCGGCGACATCGGTTCAAGAAGACAGCAAGCATGCGCTTCCGCAGATCGATAATCTGCTGGTCTTGCTTCGCATTTGTCGGATTCGCAGCGTAATCGGCCATTGTGTGCTTTTCAGGGATGGGAGGGACAATAAGGGTAGGATGGAGGCGAGTCAGAGCATCACGGAGAGAGGCAAATTCCGAGTATCGACGTCGCACCTCAAGGTCCTTTTGCGAGAGTTAGTAGAGACCGGAATACAGAGCGACAACAGGTTAAACATACGCCAGTCCGAATCGTGTACACAATATATCTACCACCACTCTCTAGGCTCTTGCCAGCCTCGGTAATGAGGATGGAGAGATCAGGGTTCTCGTAGAGGATTTGCTCGATTCGGCTGTCATAGCCGCCGGGCTTGCGCCTGGGGCCGGCGTCATCCCTCGAGATTTCCTCCTCATCACTGTCGCCATGACCCGCACTGCGGGCAAATTGACCATGCTGGTCATCGTCGCTACCAGAGGTTGGTGTATGGGGAGGCTCGAAGGGTTGGTCTATGGGTAAAACCAAAGCATCAGCACTGCTATGTTCATCGTCGAGGAAGACTGATTCCATCATCTTGCCTGACCGATGCTGCGAGAAAGAAGAGCATGAAGAGAGACTCACAATCACGGGTTGTCGGGGATGCCGGGGAAGTCGGGTTAACAGACGATGTTTGCGAATCCCGGCGGTCAAAGCTAGTGCCGTATGGATTGTTGTCCTCGTCGTTCCACATAGCGACGGTTGGTTTCCGCAATCGCGGCGGCAGCTGCACACAAGCCAAGGGCGTTACGCAGGTAAGGCGTGTTTGGGAGGTTGTTCGCGTTAAGCTGAAGCCTGGATGGAGAGGTCTTGCAGGAGGGCGGAAGCTCCAGCCGTGCCGAGGATAGGTCGGTGCTAGGTATGGACCTAGTGGGGGAGGGGTACCTGGCAGCAAGAAAGTGTCGAATGGAGCGAGGCGAAGGTGAATTCAGTGAACGAAAGGTCAAGGAGCGCAAGTCGTGTCAGAGTGTGTTGCCATTCCACACCATTCGCAGGTAAGGTACAGTAGGTACGGAGTAAGTTGGGGCAAGGCGAAAGGCGCGCGGTCGGCGGTGGGTAGGTAATGAACGGGATAGGATGACGTTGAATGGGGCTGGGGGGATGAGGTGGCTAAGTTATGCACCTGCTGTGGGCCGTGTCGAGTACAGACTGGGTTTAGTCTAGTGTTTCTAACTCCGACTTACATGCTCATTACACATAGAATCTCTGGAGATTCTCTGCTTCTCAGCACTTGATAAATGCGACTGGTCAAGATAGAAATGTCGCTTCTGGTTCCAATACCTACACTGAGCGCTCTAGCTAGCTTCAGCATATTTGGAATTATCAATTGGCTCCCCTTTCCCATTACCACCAGAGCCTCACTTGGAGAGCCCGCACTTCCAGCCAAACTTTAGCCGCTACCCGCCTTGTCAGTGTTTGGTGTTACTCACCACTAATGCCCAGCGGGATGACGAGCATTAACACTTCGTTCCACAATAGGTACTGCCCCCCCTTCGTCAACTCAATATTAGTAGCTACCTCCTCCTTGATGGACATATTGAGGCGGAAGAGGTTTAAAGCCATCATCTGTCATCTGACTTGCATCGGTACGCCTAGAACTCGAGATAAGCACAAGTTGGAGGACCTGAGGATATTCACTGACCTGCTGTCCCACTTCACCCTGCCGTTCTCGCGACCTCTCTGGTATCGATTCCACCCTTGATGTTCATTTCTGGCTTCGGGAACCCCTCCGTCAGTTGAATATATGGACAAAAGATCATGGCTCGATGTTTGCGATGAAACCCATCGTCCCCCGAGTTCCCTCTGCGCGTCTCTATGGCTTGCCCAGCCCGGCAATCGCGCTGGCCTGTCCAAGCGTTAGCGCAGCCTGGAAACGCTGGCTTGGCAAGCCTCACGAGGATATTTTCGTAGAGATATCAGGCTGCAAGCCCATGTATCGTTGGTTTCTTTCTACCTCGCTGTACGCATCCAGAGGGATCGGGGTCGGTGGCCTCGATGCCGCGTCAAAAGGTAGCCGCGCTGACGACACTATTGGTATAGTCTGTCTTCCATCCGAATAGACGTCGCTGCTCATACTGCTTGGACTCTCTACTGCTCTACCCCCCGGGGCCATAGGCGGTGGTCGATAGCTCTGCATGAAAGCGTTCCGCCGATCAGGGACTGGCTCTAGATTAGAAATCAGGTCGTAATCATCGCTGTGGACCGTGGCAACGTCGGTACCAGGAGATTGAGCTCTGACTACACAGTCTCGACGATCTTCGTTACTGCGACGAGCTCTGTCGGGGCGGCCGCTCACTTGAGATCCTTGACTATTATGGGATGCGTGACGGCTTCCGTCACGTCTGGATCCGGAGAGATTGCGTCTTGTGCTTTCGCGAGCACCTGCTGAATGAGAACGGGATCCAACAGGAGTGCCCGGAGCGGAACTTGCTACTGTTGAGGCTCTTCCGATGGGGAGTCCAAGTGCCCGACGCAGTCGCTGGCGCCAAGTTGGCTGACGAGGAGGCAATCCTCCTGAAGAGGTTGATGAGGGGTGTTTAATGGGCCGTTCGTGTGCTCCCTCTTGAGGATTTGAAGGGAAAGCAGGCTGAGGCTGGCGAAACTGGAAAGGTGGGATGGGATATATTATCGGAATAGGCTGCTGAGGGCATGGCCCCAGAGGCCCCAGAGGACCTTGAGGTGATGGCAGTGGGACTGGAGCACCGCTGAGACTGTAGAGTACCGGGTGGTAGACGACTTTGTGCGGTTGGCTGGAATATTGCGGAATGACAGGCAGCTGTCCCATGGGGATACTCGGGACTAGGTTGCTTGGGCGCCTTCTATGCCGACGCTGACGCGCAAGTACGATCTCTTGGTGGGAGGATGTGATCCTGCCTAGGTAGTACATATAAGCAAGTATAAGAACAATCGAAGTGACGACTATGCTGAAGATGATTCCGAACTGCTCGGCTCCGGTCAAGCAGTTCCACCCTGAGCAATCGTCGTTTCGGGGATGGAGGAGAGATGTCTGCTGGGAAGCGATGTCAGGTTTCCTCTGAACTGGAGGCATTGATTCTGTAAGCATCGCTTGGTGCTCGACTTCTGAAGTAAACCTTTGAACTGGGATGCGAACGTGGGAAGGTATTCAAAGACTCGGAACGTTTAGGCATTCGAGAGCGAGCAGGGAGAGGAGGGGTTGCTCCCTTGCGTGGCGGTAGATGTTGAGAGAGAGAGAGAGAGAGAGAGAGAGAGAGAACAAAGTCAAAGTAAAGTTAGAATGGCTCAAAAGGAATTGTAGAGAAATGTAAAGACACCGGACACTGGCGGACAGTGGTTGCCAGCTGATCACGAGAACGGTTCTGATGGAACTGCCGCGCTGATACATAAGGTATCTATCTAACCTTAGTAGAACTGAACGTAAGACAAAACCATAAACTAAAATGGACTGTAGAGGAAAGAGAAAAGTAACTGTATATTAAAAATTCGAGAAACTTAGACGTGCTTAGGCGGTGGTTGTCTCCACGATCCGCATTCCTTGCCATGGGTGCTGCGAAAAGCGCGTTCAGGGAGAGGCTCCACAAGACAAACAACATAAGAAAGTGAGCTATTCTATCGAAATAATAAAGGAGAAGCTGTTGAAACTTTGTAAAATAAGGGCATGCGGAAAGCTCTTGATCTTCTTGATGTTTCCGTAGGTAGAGTTGCATCCATTATCTCGAAAATTGAACTGTGGGTGTTGCTGCTCTCATATGTAATGATCTATATTTGTCCCTCAGCGAAGTCGCGCCAGCTTTTAAATTCATGTTTATTGTAGCGAGTTATAGTGGTTTCAAGGTTCTTGGTAGAAGTTCACGTCCTTAAGAGCTGGCTTTGATCATGGAGCGTCGAAGTGGGAGGAGGCTCCGCACTCCACTGCGAACTGCTCGTGCTACCTAGGTAGGAGCAACTGCCACTCGGCCAATCAGTACTTACCTTATCTACCTACCTCTAGGGCAGGTCGCGTTCGGGTCCCGCTAAAACCAGTACGTACCGCCCCAAGGCTTTACTGGAACCTCCCGTCTCAGATTCTCTCATCCCATCCACCTGGCGATGCAACGAAACTAACACGACAAACTTCTTGCGCGACCATCAACATCCGCCCTCCCGTCGCCAGGGCAGACCCGAGATACACACCACTCCCTCGATTCTTGCGATTGACTATGCTCTTTGCTTTCTGAACCGCCCGATGAGCTGATTGTTCTTTGACTCGAGGCGCATTGCTAGCTGCTCTGAGCGACGCGTTCCTCCGCCCAACTTTCGCTCCCGAACGCATATCGCATCTCTTTCATCCTCCTCCGCCTCATCCTCCAATAGCCATGGCGACCCTACACAATGGCACCACCAATGGTGCTAACGGCGACCCCGATGATTGGCCAGTCAGCACTCGATTCACCGACATCCCTTCCGCTATCGACATCCCTGTGCAAGGCGACCAAGAGGATGAAGCTGTCGAAATTGATCTCGAGGAACTGGTCGATGATCCCACTGAGCTCTGCACTCTTTTCGAAAACGAACGCGCTGCGAAGACGTATTGGATGACCGTTGCCCTGGCTTATGCCAAACAACATAAGATCGACCATGCCATCGAAATGCTCCAACGAGGCAGCAGCGCCATCCAGAGCAACAGTACAAACCCGCGCGATAAGGTCAGCATGATCTGTTGTCTGTGCTGGATGTATCTGTGGAAGAGTCGAGAGGCTCCCCGAGTCGCCCCTGATGGCACTCGTGTGTCCGAAGCAAAGACCAAGGAGTACTATCTCCAGCTCGCGACATCCTCCCTCAACGACGCCGCTCGACTCAACCCATCATTCCCGCCCATTTTCCTAGCTCGCGGCGTTCTATTGCTCCTACGAGCATCGCTGCAAGCGCCGTCCAAAACTTCCGGAGGCATTGGCACAGAGAAGCATGAGCTCTTGAAGACTGCTGTTAAGTCCTTTGACGACGCTCTCAGAGTCTCGCAGGGGAAGAACATGCTGGCACTAATGGGCAAGGCGCGAGCCCTCTTCTCAATGCACAAGTATCCCGAGTCATTGGCTATCTACCAGGATGTTCTGCAGAAAATGCCTGATTTGGTTGACCCGGACCCTCGAATCGGCATTGGCTGTTGCTTCTGGCAACTGGGTTTCAAGGACGATGCAAAGATGGCTTGGGAGAGATGTCTTGAGATCAACCCCAACTCCAAGGTCGCCAATATCCTGCTAGGACTGTACTATCTCGATGCGAGCGGCCATGTCCCGGTCAACAGCGACGACTTCCTCAAACTCTACAAAAAAGCCATGACCGAATATACTCAAAAGTCCTTCAAACTCGACAAGGATCTTCCTCTCACCTGCTCTACCTTTGCCAACTATTTCCTGTCTAGAAAGGCATGGGATAATGCCGACAAGCTCGCACACAAGGCCATTCAGTACACAGACGTCAACGCCATTGCCAGCGATGGCTGGTATCTACTCGCGAGGAAGGAGCATTACGCCGGTGACACTGAACGTGCGACGGACTACTATCGCCGTGCCGATGACGCCCGAGGAGGAACAGAGACAGGTTACCTTCCTGCCAAATTTGGCGTTGCCCAGCTATCTGTTTTGAAGAATGACCTTGGAGAAGCCAAGCTCCGCCTCGAGAAGATGATTCAGCAGTCGAAAAATCATGAGGCTATGATTCTTCTGGGCACTCTATATGCCGAAGAAGTCTTTGCTAATCAGGTCAGCGACAGCAAGGAAGATACATCCGCTGAGCTTAAGAAGGCCATCACTCTCCTTGAAGGCGTTCGGAATGCCTGGAAAGACCCAAAGAAGACGCTGGCACCGGATGCGTCGGTTCTCCTCAACTTGGCGCGCTTGTACGAGACGGACCACCCTGACAAAGCTCTGCAGTGCTTGCAACAAGTGGAGCAGCTAGAATTGGATCAAGTGCCAGACTCAGAACATCCAGAGGATGTCACAGACGAAGCCGAGATCAAGGCTGCCCTTCGAAAATCTCTACCTCCGCAACTGCTAAACAATATCGGTTGCTTCCACTCACAAGCCGAGAAGCATGAACTCGCTAGCGATATGTTCGAGGCGGCGTTGGGTGCTTGTATTAAGATTGGCGAGAAGGAGCCCGATATGGACACAGATGCTCTGGTGTCAACTATCAGCTTCAACTTGGCCAGAAGTTACGAGTCACGAGGGCTGACGGACAAGGCCGTCGAGGTCTACGAAGGTCTTTTAGCTCGCCATGATGATTATACGGACGCTCGCGCTAGACTCGCCTACATCAAACTTAGGAAGAACCCGAACAAAGAGGGTCCCGATGCCGTCGCCAAGTTGTACCAGGAGAACAACACCGACCTTGAGGTTCGTGCCCTGTATGGTTGGTATCTCGGCAGAGTCCATTCAAGGAAACGCCCTGCAAACATTGGCGAGGACGCAGAGTTCCGTCATTACAAGCATACCCTACAAAACTACGACAAGCATGATAGGCACGCTTTGGTCGGAATGGGTAATCTGTACCTCATGCAGGCTCGAGAGATGCGCCGTGAATCGGAATCAGAGAAGCAGAAGCGAAGTGCAACATACGGCAAAGCTGTTGAGTTCTTCGAGAAGGCCCTGTCATTAGATCCCAGGAATGCCTACGCCGCCCAAGGTATCGCCATTGCCCTCGTGGAAGACAAGAAGGATTACAAGTCCGCCCTCAGTATCTTTAACAAGGTCCGCGAAACAGTCAGGGACTCCCACGTATACGTCAACTTGGGCCACATCTATGCCGAGTTGAGGCAGTACTCCAAGGCCATCGAACACTACGAGATTGCCCTTTCTCGGGATGGCAAGGCCAATGATCCTGTGATCCTCGCGTGCCTGGGTCGGACGTGGCTGAATCGTGGCCGAGCTGAGCGTGACGTTGATGCATATATCAAGGCGCTTGAATGCGCCCAGAAGGTATGCTTGACCACTATTGATTCATGCTGATGTCATACTAATCTTGGACTATTAGGCCCTCGAGGTTGCCCCTGAGCAGGTCCATTACAAGTTCAACGTTGCTTTTGTCCAGATTCAACTCGTTACAATGATGCAGGGCCTGCCTGAGAACAAGCGTTCGGCAGAGCAGCTCGAGGAAGCTGCCAAAGGCCTTGAGGCAGCTATCACGTCACTAGACGAGATTGCAGCTCATCCCCAGACCCCTTATCCCAAGCACGATGTTGAACAGCGTGCCAACATGGCTCGCAACACATTGCGCAAACAGCTCGAGCGAGCTATCGGCAAGCAGAAGGAGTGGGAGGAGAAGAACAAGGAGAAGATCCAGGCGGCCAAGGACCAGCGAGAATCAGAACTCAAGCGCCGCGAGGAAGAACGTCAAAAGGTCCTAGATCTGGAGCGAGAACGTCAAGAAAAGATCAAGAAGGAGCGTGAAGCTATTGCTGCGCGAGACAGACTGTTGGCCGAGAAGCGAGCCGAAGAGGACCGTGTTCGCATGGAGGCCGAGATGACGACGGATAGCGAGACGGGAGAAAAGGTCAAGCGGAAGCGCAAGGCTGCACCTCGAGCTTCTGGCGAGTCCAAGCCGAGACGCTCTGGAGGAAAGAAGAAGAAGAAGAGCGAGCGTCAAGAGGACGAATCCGAAGAGGAAGAGAAGTCGCGCACCAAGAAGCGTCGTCGTCTCACGAAGAAAGAATCGTCGAAATTCAAGTCTGAGGCGCTCGTCGTTGACAGCGACGAAGAGGAAGGCGACGAAGATGAGCTCGAGCGTGCGGAGAGAAACTTTGATAGAGAGGAGACTCCTCTGTCTGAGGCGGACGAAAAGGCCGCTGATGATGACAAGATGGAGGTTGACGAGGAGGCCGATCAAGGAGCTGGTGATGACGATGACGAGGAAATCGCTCCGCGCCAGCAGCAGAAGCGAGCCCGTCGAGGTCGAGTTGTTGAGAGTGATGAGGAGGAAGAGGCAGGGGAAGAGGCAGAGGAGGCGCCCGCTCGAGCCAAGAGCGCGTCTGGTGATGAAGACGATGAACCTCGCCCTGCAGCGGATACGAGCATGGCGGACGCGGACGATGGTGAGGAGTAGTGGAAAACAAGTCGGAGGCTTAGAATGTGACCTTTACCTACGAAGTTCCAAGACGATATCAGGGTCTTCCTGAGTGCGACTGGGGCTACTTGTATCATAATGCTAGATGATTTTACACTGAGGCATGGGGCAATGGAAAGCGTGCTTTCAACTTTTATTGTTGTCTTGTCCAGGTGCCCTCAGACAGCCGTCTTCATCAAGACTGGCCGTCAGCGTCCTCCAAGTATGGGTATGTAACTAACATGAACCCACTTGCTTTGCGTCAACGTGATCCCTCAACATCTATTATCGGGATGATAGATTCTTCCAATCCCGTCTAAATTCACATATCATAATGTCTCACGCCCTATCCATCCCCTTTCTTCTATATGAACTGCGACTGCCGACAGCAGACTATCCCTGTAAGGGTTAATGCAAATGAAGTTCTGCGCGGGTGGTGGTCAAGCTTGGTTGGCCAATCGTCTTAGAAGGCAAAGACCTGGTCCTCGAGCTTGCTGACGGGACGGGCCTTCTTAAAGCCGAGGCTCTCGGTGGCCTTCTTCAGACCGCTAATCATAGGAGGAGGTCCACAGAGGAGGATCTTGGCATCGTCGGCGGGCTTGGGGAGCCATTTCTGCAACATTGTTAGGTGTCTAGGTTTCTCAAGCCAGGGCTCGGATACTCACGGTGATCATATCGGCAGTGACGTAACCGACGCCACCAGTCCAGCCCTCCGGAGGCTTGTCAAGGACGTAGTGAATGCGGATACCAGCATCCTGAGCAGCGAGGGTGTCAAGGTCCTCCTTAAGAAGGATATCCTGAGGGCTGACGTTGGCAAAGATCAAGTCGACCTCGGTCTTGTCCCCAGCGGCTCGGCCTCGGATGATAGCCCGCATGACCTGGAGCATAGGAGTGATTCCAGTGCCACCGGCAATCATACCGAAGTGTCGGACCATGTTCGGAGTGTAGACGAAAGCACCCTTTGGGCCGCGGACGCGGATGGTCTTGCCAACGATGAGTGAGGCCATGTGCTTGGAGATGTTGCCCTGGGGGTAGGACTTGATCAAGAGGTCGAAATAGCCGGGCTGGTGGTCACCAGAGATGGGCGTGTAAGAACGGACAATCTCTTTGGTAGAGCCATCAGGCTGGACACAAGGAGCACCAATGGAAATGTGCTGGCCGATAGGGAGACCGAGAATGTGCTTTGTGCTGGGAAGCTTGAAGCGGTAGCTATATTTCGAGCGTGAGTACGTCGAACTCGTGGAGCAGTAATTGGCCAAGGAATTTCTTTTCAAACACGATCTCAACTTACATGGCGACGTTGTGCGAGATGACGGTCTTCTCCTCGAGCTCGAAATCTTGGAAAACGTCGGGCTTGAGAACTTTCTTCAGCTCTGCAATTCCCAGTGTGTTAGCCGAGGACATGGACGGACAGCTCCCCACCAAGGGTGAGCGGCTAACAGGGTTTGGCGGAACTCACGGAAGGCGAAGAAGTTGTATGCGCCAAAGGCCACGGCCACCAGAGCAGCATAGGGCGCCCACTCCTTCTTAACAATGAGGGTACCGACAATCAGAAGCAGGCCGGGCATGTAGACATAGTCGATGTTGTGTCTCGCAAAGAGCGAGGTGTCGGAGGAGGAATACATGGTGGGTGGGTGGGTGGTTCGTGAGTGTTGAGGGCAGTTCCCCGCTAGGCCACGCGATTTTCGAGGAGCTTTGTTCTCGTTGAGGGGGATCCAATGGACAACCACGCAAGCAGAGATGACTCTGCGCGCTGGAACTGGGAGCAATCGGGCCTCGCGAAGAGGTCACAGGGATGCTCAGGCTGGGGGAGAATGCGAATGCGGGGAGATTCGACGAGCACCGCTTAATCAACGCGGAAGCGATCAAGAAGAGGGGAAGCTGTCTTCTTAAAAGTGTGGCCTGGATCTAGAAACCGAAGACCGGTCCCCGAGTGACCGCCGAATCCGCCAGAATTTTCTTCTTCGGGAAGGCGGTGACGACGGGAGGGTGGGGTCGATTTGCGGAAGTTGACGTCGGAACTGGAACTGGAGCGGATGGAAAGAATCACCGGTACCCCAGACTCCAGACTCCGGCAGATGGGGTAGATAAGAGATAAGGTACGTATCCAGCGCATCTGGGATCTCTCAGTTTTCATGCCAACATCACCTCCCTCAGTTAAGCTAGATCTGTTGCCAAAGACCCAGAAGAAGACGGGCTTGAGTCAAGACGCGGACCACAGAGGCTTCCTCCAGCTCTGGACTTCATTCTTGCCTGCTAGGGCTTGGTGATGCCCTTCTAGTGGGTAGTGTTTCTGAACTCGCGACAGCCGTCAAGGAGGCAACGTCGATATGATGAGTCCAGCACATTGAATGAATCAAGTCACGTTGTTCAAACTAACAAGCCCAACGCCATACCTTTAAGAGAGTTCGGCGAGCAGTTCCTGTTTAGGAGGCTCCGCTTAGCACCCAGCTCAGCGATATCTCATTGAGAGGTACTGTTCCGAGCATCAGGTTATTATTCGAAAGAATATTGTAATAATCTTCGAAAACCTACTCGAGAGACGTGTTAGTGTATCTCTCCCCCGGATTAAAATACAGACGGCTGCACTCTCCTTCGTGTGGGTCGAGTCCTTCTTACTCATTCCTGTTCTCATCAAGTATTCGCTCGTTGTAAATGCTCATGCTCCCCAAACAAGAATATTGTATCTTTCGATAGATCGAACTGTTGCGGTTTTAGTCTGTGAGATTGTACACTGTCCGGCACCGCCAAGGTCAACCTGACTTGCGTGAATGGCTCGCCAGTTATGTCGATGCTGATGGAAAAAGTGAGCAATGGAAAATATTGTGGGCACTCTGGCGTCGATTCTGCTAGCAAATCGACATAGTGCCTTGGTTTCTTGCAAAGTGTATGTTTCATGCACCAGGAGTAAGGTTCCTCAGATTTAGATCGAATCCTCACGAACCATGGGGCTGATGCGTCCAAGGGAGCCGACTTGATAGCGAAAGATCCAGCAACGGCTAGACTTCTGGCCCGCAACACTGGGCTCTTGCAGCAAGCTGGGTTCCGGGGCTCAAACTCCTGCTTGGCCGCGGCATGGATCCGATTGCAGCTGTGGAATCAATCATGCAAGGAAATGCCCATTTAATCACTGCCTCTCAGCTGTCTAAGTTCTATCCTTTGTTCAAGACCTGCACCAGATTCTTCTCGCAGGAGAACTCACCTCATCTCTGGCTACACAGCCTTGGTTACGGAGGTAACGGAGCAGAATCGCCTAGCCTACACCATAACTCACTCAAGATCTTCAATCATCTCCAAGCCAAAGACACAAAATTACCGGCAAGTTTGTGGCCTGGAACCCCAAGAACCATTGTAACATGAACCACGCTGCCTTTTCCGATATCAACAGGCCCTGCGAGAAAGGATTTGCACCATTTCAGCTGGCCGTCGCCACCCGTGACATTCGTTTGGCCTGGTGGTATTCTGAGAGCGCATGTGGGCAAATTCATGCCCACATGTAGCGGATCCTCGCATTCTTCATTGGTTCTCGTTGCAAAGGGCTAAAAGAGTATCATGTCATGCATGGAAACCGATAGTTGTTCCTGCTTGTGCAGCTCACGGGATTGGTTCCCGGTTGCAATAGATTTGGCAACGCAAGGTCAACCGACAAGCAACCGACAAGCAACCATCATACTGGATTTGATGCCAATGATCTGGCTTGGCCTCGCCGTCACTGCCGCGAGATTCAATATCCTACCCATCCCTCAAGATCAGGCAATATCGGGGGGGGAGCGATACAACTCGGGGGAGATGGAGGCCGTTCCGAAGTTCCGAGGACTGATACATAGCTATAACTCATATGAATCCCAGTTTCTATCAGAACCCACCCCAGGTTGCTGTCTTGAGCGCGTTGGAGAGTGGAGCCTGCTCTCTCAGGTGCATCTGGTGCAGCGTCACAGTTCAGTCTCCGAGTGGCTCGTTCGTGTTGGATTCCCTCCAACCCATGTCGGAGCGTTAAGGTAACCCACAGGGAGCCACTGAGGGCCTTGAGCCACTGAGGGCCAAGACCCCCAGGAGCATCCTATGGAAAAGGAGCAACGGACAGGTTCAATACGACCATAACCCCGGGACCCTCCCACGGATTCGCCGGCTGCTGACTTGCTGACACTTGCCAATTGTTGGCGGATATCACAGTTTCACCACCAGATCCCACGCCCGCACAATACGGGATTGACGGTGTCGGGGTCCTCGTCAGGCGCAGATGGCGAGCTTCCTCAGTCCGTCAAATCTCCAGTCTCCCGCGTCATGACATGACGCAAGACTATCAAAAATTGTCCGAAGGAATTGAGATCATGGGCCGGTCTCGAATTCGAGAGGAGGCTTCGGTTGTCTCAAGGGGGATGCGCTACACTCTTTAGCGGGTGGCTTGGCTCGCTGGCGTCGGTACGTTATTGCAATCGCAAGCTCCATCCAACGGCTACCGAGCTTTGCGACTGGTAACTACGGATTGATCAAGGTGGCTCGTACGGTGGACCGCGTCCTAAAGCACGGCAGATAGGAGTCCTGATGGGCCATGAGCATGGACAGAAGCTTTACCAAGAGAGTTTGAGTGCACGACAGTCGGGAAAAAAGAGGCAGCATGGGCAAGCCACGGCACGACACGAGATCAGCAATACGATGTTATAGAAGGATTCGTCAGATCCAGCCCGTCCAACCGGGGCGGAGGGCACGGGGCCGGGGGCACAGGGCACAGGCACAGGGCACTCGCCGTGTATGCGGTGCATTTTTTCCACCGAGCATGATCCACCAGCTTACGAATGCTCGCATCTCGTGTGTTGAGTCTCGCTACTTTTGCGGTTCTCTATCATGGGCCTGGAACGACATTGCTCTTGGCTAATATGTAAAATTGTCCGGGAGGGTCAGACGGGTGGGGGTGAAGAAGAGGGGCATACTCCAAGCTCAGCTGTGCTGGGTTCATTCTACTCATTCCTTCATTCACTCATCAACGGACTCAAAATAACGTGCGCTTGTCGACGAGAGCGGCTGAAAGAGAAATGGAAGGGTGGTTTTACCCCGCGCAGCTGGTGATTGGTCTGGCGGACAAGAGTTGAAAGCCGGAATGATGATGGGGTTCAGCATCATCATGGCCGCAATCGCGAGCCCATCATGAGCACTGTCAAGGCCC
>JAAVUK010000893.1:0-13600 GCA_014899095.1 Fusarium buxicola
TACACTCTCTTTCCGCTCTCATTCCAACACGGTCACTCCACCGCCACACAAGATGGCCGGCACGAGCGGACAACCAGCGTACAAATAATGTAACATTGCCGGGGTAAAGATCGAGAACCCGGTTCTACTGACTTGGGCGGCCACTCATTTCTTGAGAAGCTCATCGCAGGATCCTGGAGGGCGCGAACGAGGCCCGGCTCGTACACAGTCTTCATGACTCTCAGGCGCCGACAAGACCAAGAAGGGCGGCTTTTAACCGTCGAGGAGATTCGTCAGTATCTTCCAAACCTTCTTCTACGGCATCCAGAGCTTGGTGACCTTGTGCAACAGGCTGCTGACAAAGAACATGCCCCCTTGTCTGCCATCGAACAGCACTTTAACCAGAAGTCGGCCATGGCAACACCTTGCCTCGCTTTGTTTGAGGGAATTCGCCTGCAGAGCGAACATCGAAGTACGTCTCGGGATCATGAAGAGAGAGTCCAGGGACGGGCACTTGCCTCATTAGGGAACTTTCTAGTAAAAGGTCATTAAATTTACTCAAACGATCGTTGTAACATTCGTATGGTTGTGGAAGATTGCTCTGACAAGAGAAGCAGAGGCCTAGTCCGCTTGGCAGCACCAGCACCAGCACCAGCCAACAACAACAAGCCAACGACTCATCGCTACTTAAAAGCTGGAACTAGCCAGCCAGCCAATACTCCCCGAGGAGGCACCGTGAATCCCATTGTTGCCTCAGTGTTCGGCTCCCCTGGTTTATCTGCTGGCCTAGGCGGGAGCGAGGTTCAGAACCCTGGTCCTCTGGCTACCCTCCTTCAACAGAAGCTCCAAGCCCAGATGCTGGATCCACAGTCAGGCCAGTAGATGTATGTGTAGATGATGCAGAGCTCATGGGCAAATCTCTCGAGGAGCGTAAGGGTGTCATTTGCAAACGATTGTAGAGATTTCGGAAAAGGTTTTAATTGAGGTTTATTAGATGAGAGATGCAGTTGACATGGCGTGAATGCTGGCCGAGAACGAGATGGGGTTGTTGTGCGTTCGGTGCTAACAGGTGCGGGAAGAGAGCGCATCAGTGATGACATGCAATTAAACCAGCAGCCGATTGGTAAAGAGAATGGTAAGATAATTGAGGCGGAAGGATACGCACTTCCTGCCATGGGCTGGTATCACCCATGAAGTTTGCGGAACCGAGCCGTAGGATTATGGAATTTCTGTCCACCCACTGTACTATCAATAGTGCAATGCACACGCAGTCATCAACGGCCGCCGTTATGCAAGGCCCATCCTAAGGAGCTTGCCCTGGTAGATGGCTCCCTCCTTTCGCGGGGCCTCAAAGTCGGCCACGGGCTGGAACCCTTTACTTATATAGTATCTGCCCATAGTCAGCAAGAGAATGAGTTAATGGCCAATGCGGATGTGACATACTGAACCAGCTTCCCATTGCTTCCTGCCCAGCAGTCGAGCCAGATGGCCTTCTTCCCATTCTCAGCAGCGTACTCCTTTACCTTTTCTATGAGAGCAGCACCGGCTCCGTTGCGCCTCTCTGTAACGCGATGATCGGTGACAAGCCAGTCCAGATATAGGAAGCTATCCTCCTTTGTCGCAGCCTCGACATGAGGCTTCAGAGCATCGATTTCCTCGACGTAGCTCACAAATTCCGCGCTGACCTCTGCAAACCCAACAGCGACATAGGCTCTCCCAAGCTCATCCACCCGTCGGGCCAGGCCGTCGCTGGCAGGGTCGCCTGCTGTAACGTGATCGTCTTGGACCTCTGCGACAAAGATCCTCACCCGCTTGCCGACTCCCGATTCTCGGAACCTCTCCGATTCCGCAACTCGGTCGTGTATGCGTTGCTTAAACCCTTCCTTCTCTGAAAGCGGCACCGTGCCCCATTGGGCGGAGTTCCCAGCAGCGGCGAGGTGAGGCAGCGTCGAGTCGAATGCGTCGAGGATGAACTGAGGATCGTTGAATGACACATCAGCGTCGCGGATATAGAATGATCTCGGCATAGTTCCGACTCAGGCTAAGACCTGTGGAGGGCGCAGGCAGTGATTGGTGTCTCAGAATGGTGCTGCAGAGATCAAACAGTGTTCGCGTTGTCGCTGAGGGCACTGGGTGGTGGTGATGGAGATGGAGATGGTGGTGGTTGGCACGGAGTAGTAAGCGACCGTTGCTTATCGCAGACGAAGCGGCTCAGGGACATCATCATGAGATTATCCGGTTTGTGCCCCATGCGGCGTGCAGCTGCACTAGTAGGGATGTCTATCCCTGAACATCCCAGGCGGCTTTCTAGAAGATGATGATTAGCGACGCTGAGAGGTTTCCGCAATTTGGCCGAGATTTCCAAGATTTTCCCCAACAATGCGTGTTTGTCGTGTTGTTTAGACTCGAGAGATTCTGGAGTCAATCCGGGGACTCCAAGATCTAAGCGCTTTGACGAGATTTTTTTTATAGATGGGGCTTCTTGGATATATCTATCTTGAACCTCAGAGGCTCAGCCCTTCAGAAGACGACGACGCAATCGCCCTCAGAAGTTTGCTCCCCTACTGACGGACGCACTGACGAATTCGACATTTCGGGTTTCAAGGTGAGATATTGCCTCCGGATCGTCCATGTGTCATCACCCCACGTGTCTCGGTAGAGTCGCTGATATGGCTTGTCGCTGCTTGGACGGTACATGGCGATGGAGACGTGCCACCATCATCTCCCTGTATCGTGAAAGGATGTAGCGAGGACTAAAAGTCGGTTGATTCCCCACTGGCTCGCCTGTTTATTGGCGTTGATGGTAACCTGGTCCATGGGCCATTGGCCATGGTTTCTTCGCTAATGTATGTACGATGGCAGCCTCTTCAGCCCAAGGGACATATGTCGGCGATGTGGCGCCCGCTCCTTGATAAGGTACATGCATGTACCACTTTGAGATGCAACGGAAGTGGAGGCTAGTTGCAGCGATAGCCTTGCAGTCAGGGCAACAGTTGCGCTTGCGATTTGTGCTCTTCAACAGTCAAGTCACAAGATGAGGGTCATGGATAGCACGGCATCGATGCTGTCGCGAGAGTTTCCGATGAAGGAACTCCAGCGAGTAATAACAACCAAGCATGAGATCATCAGCAAGCTGATACTGTAGATGAGAACATGGCGAAGGGACCAAGGCTTTCGCCCCAATAGATAGTAATCAAGCCTCCGGAATCTCCCTTGGCCAGCCAAATTCCAAATTCATCCCCCCTACTTCTTTAGTCTCTTGAGGCAAGACAGACGCGCGATCAAAACTTAGAAGTAAGCAACGCTCCTTTCTAAGAGTTGAGCTGGCGTGCTCGGATAGACAGCTATTAAAAGAAAAAGGTGTACTGTAAGCTTTGTTTCTTGTCCTGTTTATTTGTTAGCGTCCGTTGTAGCTCGGACAATCGCGGCCCTTCAACATCCAACTGAACGAAAAGCAAAGCTTAATCGCATCTCGTCGTTCGGAGTTTTGGGTCGAGTTGCATGTTAGTGGGGACTCATTGTGATGCCGTACAGACTTGGGTTGTAACAGCAAGGGGAGAGGTGAAGGATCGACAGGGTCTCTATCTCTGTTAGTGGATGACCAATTCCGTGCGCAACCGCAGCCGCAATGTCACCTCTTAATGTCTATATTGGGTAATAGAGGACATTGGCGATTGCTGACCTTGCTAATGACGACTAACAGAAATCGAAGTGAGAGAATCTTCTTTAGCTCAAACCCCCCAAGTCAGAAGATCGTAGGGCTTGCCAGGAGAGGGAACTATTGTACCCTATGCGACACCAAAAGAAACGTTATCCAGACCGTGGGGTCAATGGTGAAGGTGACGGTCGGTCGAGTCAGTGGCGGAAGTAAGGTGACCCCTAAGGGCTGTCGGTCAAGGACGGGAAGGTCTGCCACCGGGTGGATCGCCTTCTTCACCAGAAGCGTTCCGTAAGTTAATTGGAACGGCTGATTCCGTATCCGTAGATGGGTTTCGGGTTGTCCAACGCCGATTTATCACCCAACCGCACCCGCAGAGCATACTGTACCAAGAGCCGATTGCACAGTTCCGGGCTGCGATGCGGCTTGACCATTTAGATTCCAATGGTTTGACAAAGCCGAGGGTCGGCCTGGTTATCGAGGTCCGGGAAGTGGGCACCTTGATGGGCCACCCTGAAGTCTCATTTGGCTCAACTTGCTGATCAGCTCGCGTCGCTCGAGCTGTAGACATAAATAGTGTCGCGCTGCCGCCCACGACCTGGAGACAGGCTGTCTCCCGTTAACCCTTTGTGTCTTTGCGTATCTCCTGTTGACAGCTAGCGGCCTCTGACGTGAGATCCCTTGCTCTGCCCGTCATTGTCCGCATTGTCTTGTCAACTCCATCGACTGGTCCAACGATTAAGGGCTTACATCACCAAGTCAGCTGGCCTTAAAACAAAGCGCTCCTCGAAGGTGAAAGAGTTCTGGGAATCCAACCGTCTTCATCATCGCCTTGGTTGTTGTAAACCAACTCAACCCACCATGGCTGAGGAACCCATGCTCATGCGGATACCTCCAGAGATTCGCATGCTGATATACGAATACCTTCTCGATAATGGCGGAAACAAGGACATCGCAATCCGGAATCAATCGAGATGCGAATACCAGGCCCGTCGTTCGAAATTGCAACGGTCTGCCTACCACATCATAGAGCGGTCCACTGCAAAGATGTCGTACGAAACAACATATTACGCCGACGCCGAAGCCGATCGAACGATGCACACGGCGATCATGCACATCAACAGAAAGATCCGGGAAGAGGCGTCCCATTTCCTGTACACGAGGCATGCGTTTCACTTTGGCGAGGACCTCGAGGCCGTGGTGCCTTTCCTTGCTGATAAGACGCCACGCACTAGAGACTTAGTTCGAGAGATCAGTCTCTACAAGCGCAGCCCAACCAATACCATCGAGCCAGAGTCATATGATTGGTCTTCTGTCTGTCGTTTCTTGCGGAATTTGCAAGGCTTGGATAAGTTGACACTTGTCATTGAAGGCGCCCGGCCGCGAGGGCCATGGGATGGGCCGCAGAGCTTGACTGTTTCCGACTTTCGGCTGCTGTATTCGACTCGACATGAGAGTCTGGAGTGGGCGCGAGAGCTGGCGTCTGTCAAGACGATCAAGGAGGTGGAGATTGTAGCAGATATCCATCACCTGCCACATCCACAGTCGAACATGATGCTGGTGTTGGCCGCATTCTCGGCGTCGATTGAGACGTCGCTGGTAGATTTCCTTCGTGATGATTTGGGTATTCCTACACGGGTTGGACAAGCAAAGTATTGTGGTACTGGAGCGTTTGGTCGATCGAGGAACTGTCAACGAAACGGGTGTGTAGCGAGTTGAATGGCCCGGGAGACGATGTGAAGAGGTCAGTAGAGAGGAGTTGAAAAGTCAAATTGTCAAAAACGAGGCGCGGTAAAGACAGAACGCGAGGACTTGGGTATAATTTAGGGACAAGTCGTAACGGGCATTGGCGCATCGGGTAATCTGCCGTAACATATGTAACGACATCTTATGAGTTAATGAGAGAAAAAGATGATTAAAGACCTGGATAATCTAGCGCACATGTGTCTGGGTGAAATTGACATCTCACTTATCGGCTATGAAGCTCTCATCACTTTTTGCTCTATGCTGCACACTGTGAACCCACCCACCTTAGAGTTCAGGCACCTCTGAGTCACATGACAAGTCATTCGCCAGGCAGAAAGCTGGCAAGGAGAGCTCGGCCGGGCGTGGTTGGGACGGAGCCCCTGCCGCCGAAGACGTGTGCAGGTACAGCGCCATTATCCGCTGTCTGCTAGCGAGCGAGCTACCTACGGAGTAGACCCACTGGAACTCATTATCTCAGCCTCCCCCGTATCGTCATCGCGCCTTGTATGCGCACTTGTCGACGACAACTCATTCTACGCTTCACTCCCGCCGCCATCACCTTTACCATTGCGTCTGCCATTGTCGCATGTTCATGAATCGCTAGGAGCCTGGCTTCCTCTGACCTGCTCCAAGCTACCCCGCTGCCATAGCTCCCCGTCGACATGATGGCCACGCCGGCTCCCCCCGAAGACCAGGCTCGTCTGCTTGAAGATGCCCTGGTTGCGGTGCGACAGCAGACGTCGCTGATGCGCAAATGCCTCGATGCTCCCGGAAAGCTCATGGATGCTCTCAAGTGCTGGTACGTCGACAACCGGGCTGCATCTCGCTCTGATCCCCTGGAAGGTTTCGCTAACTGGTCCCAGCTCGACCCTCGTCTCTGAGCTTCGCACCAGCAGCCTCGGCCCCAAGCAGTATTACGAACTATACATGGCCGTTTTCGACGCCTTGCGCTACCTGTCTGTCCATCTTCGCGAAAACCATCCTGTGAACCACCTCGCCGATCTCTACGAGCTTGTTCAATATGCTGGAAATATCATTCCACGATTGTATCTCATGATTACGGTGGGCACGGCCTACATGGCCATCGAGGACGCGCCCGTGAAGGAGCTCATGAAGGACATGATGGACATGAGTCGAGGAGTTCAGCATCCCATCCGCGGACTCTTCCTCCGATACTACATGTCTGGTCAAGCGAGGGACTTCCTGCCCACTACCGAGGGTGATGGCCCTGAGGGAAACCTCAGCGATTCGATCAATTTTGTGCTTACAAACTTTGTCGAGATGAACAAGCTGTGGGTCCGATTGCAACACCAAGGCCACTCGAGGGAGCGCGAGCAGAGGGTTCGAGAGCGAAAGGAACTGCAGCTTCTGGTTGGCAGCAACGTTGTGCGCTTGAGTCAGCTCGTCGACCTCGAGACGTACAAATCGAGCATTCTGGCGCCTCTGCTGGAACAGGTGGTTCAATGCCGGGACGTTCTCGCCCAAGAGTATCTCCTTGAGGTGATTACGCAGGTTTTCCCGGACGAATTTCACCTGCACACCCTGGACCAATTCCTGGGTGCCGTCTCGCGACTGAATCCGCATGTCAATGTCAAGGCCATTGTCATTGGCCTGATGGACCGATTATCCGAGTATGCCGAGCGCGATGGTCCGGATGAAAAGTCGGATGATAGGGCCAAGGTTGAGGCCGACGCTTTGGCAAAGCTGCTGGAAAAGATCAACCTCCAGAAAGAGACTCTGGCAGCTGCTCCGTCCGAGGCAAAGCCATCCGAAGAGAACGACAAGCCTGCCGAAACTGGCGAGCCATCAGAGACCGAGGGCGAGACCGAGGGCGAGACTGAGGGTGAGACGGCCGATGAGACCGTTGAGGAAGCCGCTGGCGAGACCAGCGCCGACGATTCTAGTACACTCGCCGAGTCGGCGCCTTCAGTTGCAGATACGGAGACAACCCCTGTTAACGGCCAGGGCTCAATCACCGACAGTGTTCAGCTTTACGAAGTATTCTTCGCCCAGGCCAAGAACCTGGTCGAGGCACAGCATCTGCCCGTGCCAGACGTCATCGGGCTGTTGGTATCGCTCTCCAATCTTGCGCTCAACATTTATCCCGACAGACTAGACTACGTGGACCAGATCTTGGCGTACGCTACAACCAAGGTTCGAGAGAACATGAACAACGCCGATCTCCACTCCCCTCCGGCTCAGCAGAGTCTGCTTGCTCTGCTGCAAGCACCCCTCAACCGATATGTTTCCATCTTTACTGCTTTGTCTCTTCCCACCTATGTTCCTCTGTTTCAGTCGCAATCATACCCCACCCGCCGTGCCGTCGCCGGTGACGTCGCTCGCACTCTGCTGAAGGACCAGACCAAGATCTCGACCACGGAACAGCTCGAGAACGTGCTCGAGGTGTTGAAGGTGCTTATCAAAGAGGGCTCTCAGGCACCTCAAGGATACCCTGGTGTCGCGCAGCGGCGTCCAGTGGAGACGGACGAGACGATGGAGGAGCAAGGATGGCTCGCGCGGATAGTGCACTTGCTGCAGGCCGAGGACAACGATACCCAGTTCAAGCTGCTCCAGATGACGAGGAAAGCGTACTCGGAAGGAAACGAGCGCATCCGTACGACCACACCACCTCTCATGACGGCATGCATGAAGCTGGCGAAACGGTTCAAGCTGCGGGAACACTTTGACGACAACTGGGAGACGCAAAGCAACGCTCTATTCAAGTTTATGCACTCTGCGCTGAGCACCCTGTACACCCGCGTCAACGGCTCGGGAGCTGCCGAGATGGCGCTTCGTCTGTTCATCTCGGCTGGCCAGACTGCAGACATGGCTGGTTTCGAAGAGGTGGCATACGAGTTCTTTGCACAAGCTTTTACAGTATATGAGGAGGCCGTGTCGGACTCAAAGGCACAGTTCCAGGCAGTCTGCGTGATTGCGACCGCACTCCACCAGACGCGAAATTTTGGCAAGGAGAACTACGACACGCTCATCACCAAGTGTGCGCAGCATGGAAGCAAGCTCCTGCGCAAGCCGGATCAGTGCCGAGCCGTGTACCTGGCGAGCCACCTGTGGTGGGCAAATCCTATCACCTCGAATGGTGAGACCGAAGAGACCGAGGTATGTACTGTTTCTGATGTATGAGAGCATGGCTAACATGCACAGCTTTACCGTGATGGCAAGCGAGTGCTGGAGTGCCTCCAGCGCGCCCTCCGTGTGGCCGATTCTTGCATGGAGACGGCAACATCGATTGAGCTCTTTGTTGAGATCTTGGATCGTTACGTGTACTACTTTGACCAGCAGAATGAATCGGTAAGGATTGTCGACAGAGGTTTCTGGACAGTTACTAACTTGCTTAGGTGACAACCAAGTATCTCAATGGCCTCATCGAGCTCATCCACTCCAACCTGGCAGGCAACCAGCAGGACTCTGCGTCAGTCGAGAACAGCCGGAGACACTTCCACCAGACGTTGGAGAACATCCGCACGCGACAGTACGAGGGTGTTGTGTTGGATCCGAACTAAGGAGCGATTCGTAGTAGACGAGGAAAGAGAAGGCGGCTGAGCGGCATAGCGATAGATAATGTTTAGCCTGCACGGATTAAGGAGAGAGCATGCAGTTGTATATATGTACACTTTGCCCGAAAATTGATGACATGCTCGGAGCAGTTTGATGTTTTGGTTTCTGATGTGAGGAGAGTTTTGGCTGGATGCAGAGTTCAGGGGTAGCCTTTGATGTCAGGGCGGTTTGGGAGCCTGAGGGATAGGAAAGAGCATCCTTTTCCCTTGATGTTGAGTTGACGTTGCTCATTCGCTTCTACTCTAATTAACGATTTGATAATCACCGATAAATAAGTACCCAAGCAGCAAATTTAATTGTACATAGAGTACGGAGCCAGCTGAGGTTGTGCTGTGCTCACCACCTCCCTCTCCGAGTTAGCCTGTCTCCTTATCCCAGCTTTTGTGGGGTAATGCTGCTGTGGCACGGGCGGGTTCAGGGGACGGAGATAGCTCCTTGGATGCCTCCCAAAAGTGTCAAGTATCTGGCATGTTTCACGTGAGGATTGATGAAGGCGCTCGATGATTGAAATAGGCAGTGGCATGTTAGGCTATACAGATGCTTTTCTTCCTATACGTAGGTACGTACTTCAATGATAATGTGTCCATGGGCTGTAAACCACAAATCCAGGCACTGCCAAGTCGGCCGGATTAATAACTCAGCCGCTAACTATCCTCCCCCAGAAATCATCAGCTTTCGCCCAGTTGGTTACTCCGTACTAACCGGTGGGCTGGCTACCTTAGTGAGTGGGTGGGTTCCGGTCCCTTACGTGGACACTCACTACCTTCGCCATCATCCCCCGTCGCATCCATCGCCTCGTATCCGAGCCTCTTTAACTTTGCTATTTTTCAACGTCAACCCGTTTAATCGGGCTTCTTTCTCTGGGCTTTAGCTTTGGGCTTGCGAATTTGGCGATGCGATCCTGGCGTCCGAGTCTTGCTCTTGTCTCTCCTTCTTGACGCTCCTTTGCTACTTGTACTGTCTCATCCTGTCTCGTTCACTGCACCATAACGATCCAAATCTCTCGCTCCTTTATCTGAACGCTTCGGCGGATGGCCATTTCGCTTACCCCTCGTCTTTTGTGACACCCGAATCCAAACTTCTTCCGTCCCGAACATACAAGAACCGAGGGCGCTCTAGCGCTCCAACACCTCCAATATGCCTTCCGAGAAGGTTCCCTTCTACGACCCTATACCCCCTACCTACGATCAGGCGGTAGCCAGCGGTAGCCACTATGACCCTGACGACTGGGCTCCGTCCCCGGCAGACGAGCGGAATGCCACCGAGGCAGAATCGCAGGGTCTCCTGCAACACTCGAGCGGCGCTGGCTCCTCCCGCAGACCCAACGGCTATCGACCGCCGACAGTAGAAACCGACGATGAGGACAGCTTGTGGGCCAGCGATAGTAATAGCGATGACGATGACGAGGCCACTCAGGTGCGACGCGAGATGCAGGAGATGGACATCGAGGAGCCCGACCATTCCCGGAGCTCTCAATGGGGGAAGCGAATAGGCTCATATTTGTCTCTGCCGCGGTGGAAATGGTCTTGGAGGCCAAGGTTACCCCGATTACGCATACAACTTCCCCAGCGATCCGAACCGTCGGCCGACGACAACGCCGAGACCGCCACAGGTGAGAATGAGGAGACGCCAAGCCAGATAAGGAGGTTCAGCTGGCCCAAGTTCAACAAGACAGCAGTCATCCTCTTCTGCGTTCGCATGCTTGCCATCACCATTGTCGTTGGATTCTTCTACCTCCTCTTTGCTAGTGATCTCTTTGGTGGCCTGTCAGATCGCTTGGGAGGTGGCTTCCGCTTCAACCCCGAGGATCTTCAAGTTCACTTGCTGCGGGCTGTCGACCCTAAGAGGATGCGCGCGTCTGTGCAGCACTTCTCCAATTATGCCCACATTGCCGGCACCGAGGGCGACTATGCGACTGCCAAGGATGTTCAGGCCATGTTTGGCCGGGCAATGCTCGATGATGTTACTATGGATACGTATCATGTCTATATCAATTACCCCCGCAAGGACGGCCGGGCTGTGCAGATTATGGACAGCAAGGATAATAAAAAGGCCATCTGGACGGCCAAGCTGGAAGAGAAGGAAGTTGGTGGCGAAACGGCAGGCCGGCAGACGTACGCCTTCCACGGGCACTCCAAGTCAGGCGACGTCAAGGGCCCTTTGATCTACGCCAATTACGGATCGAGGGAGGATTTTAAACATCTCAAAGACAAGGGCGTCAACACCAAGGGGGCTATTGCGCTTGTTCGATACGGCGGTACCCAAGGGGATCGAGCTCTCAAGGTCAAGGCGGCCGAAATGGCGGGCTTTGCAGGCTGCATCATCTACAGCGACCCTGCGGACGATGGATTCAAGAAGGGTACTGTGGCGCCTGATGGGCCCTACATGCCCGATGATGGTGTCCAAAGAGGCTCTGTGAGTCTCATGAGCTGGGTCATCGGCGATGTCTTGACGCCCGGCTGGGAGAGCAAGGAGAGCCAGCCGCGGATGAAGCTGGAGGATTCACCGGGTTTAGTCCGCATCCCCAGTCTTCCTCTGGCGTGGAGAGATGCACAGATTTTGTTGCAACACCTGAAGGGCCACGGCGAAAAGGTGCCTAGCAAGTGGGCGGGCGGCGTACCAGATGTCGAGTGGTGGACAGGAGATGACAAGTCGCCGATTGTGCGTTTAAAGAACGAACAGGATGAGGAACAGAAGCAGCCCATCTGGAACGTCTACGGCCGGATCAACGGCATGGAGCAGACGTCCAAGTCAATCATTATCGGCAACCATCGCGATTCCTGGGCCTTTGGCGCAACCGACCCGCACTCGGGCACCGCAGTCATGATTGAGATGGCGCGAATCTTTGGGGATCTAGTCCAGCGAGGCTGGCGGCCCTTGAGAACCATCGAGTTCATGTCTTGGGATGCCGAAGAGTATAACCTGATCGGCTCGACCGAGTATGTCGAGAACAACCAGGATCAGCTGCGCGACAATGCCTTTGTCTACATTAACCTCGACACGGCCGTTGCCGGCAACGAGTTTCACGCCTCGGGATCGCCCGTGTTCCAGAAGCCTCTCTTGCACGCCCTCGGCCGCGTCGTTGATCCTAACAGCAATGCGACTCTGCGGGAGCTCTGGGAGCGCAGGCATGCCGAACTCGAGGGGCTCGGTGCGGGGAGCGACTACGTTGCGTTCCAGGATATCGCTGGGACCAGCTCACTCGACTTGGGCTTTGAGGGCAGCGCGTTCCCCTACCACTCGAGCTACGACAAGATTGAGTTGATGGAGAAGATCATCGACCCCAACTTCCACTATCACGCCGCCATGGCGCAAGTGGTAGGGCTTCTCATCCTCGACCTCGCAGATCGACCTATCATGCCCTTTGACATGGCGTGGTATGGGCAGAAGCTAGGACATTGGGTGGCAGACCTTGAAAAATGGACAAGTCAGCAGACGAAAGATAAGCCAAAGAGCAAGTCGGTCTCGTTGAAGGAACTTAAGGACGCCGTGCAACTTGTCCAGCATAACGCCGCCACATTCGAGAAGTGGGAGATGGACTGGGACCGCGAGGTGTTGGGTAACGGGGGCTGGGAGGCCAACGACATTGGCACAACCCGACTCGCGTACAACAACAAGATGGCCTACTTTGAGACGGCGTTGCTGGACCTGGAACTGGGTGGTGGTGTAAGTTCGCTGCCTCTCGCCTCAAAAACCAAGCTGACCTTTTTCCTTTCAGATCCCCAACCGCACACAGTTCAAGCACGTCGTCTTTGGACCGCAAGCTTGGTCCAGCTATGACGAGGCCTTCTTCCCTGCCATCCGCGACACCATCGAGGCCGAAGACTGGAAGAACGCCCAGCGCATCATAACTAAAACAGCAGCCCTCGTGCGCAAAGCAGCGACGATTCTAGAGATGCACTAAAGCACGTGTATGATTTCAGCAGCGAAAACTCGAATTTTCTGTTTTCTTTTTCCCAGTCTTGGCGAGCTCGCCGTTTTTCTTAAAGATATATAGTGTCTGCTTCTGCTGATTTGACTGGGACCGCGTGGGCTCTTCACGCAAAGTGTATAGGAGGCATTGCACGGAGTTTGGTAGTGTGGCTCTCTGTTGGGTAGGATTTGTCGAGGCGACTTGACGGGATAGAGTTTGTGTTTGTTATAGTAATGAAGGAATACGAGTCACTTATAGTGCTTGACATGATTGTGCGTCATGACGGCCTGGATCTTGTGTGAATGATTGTGCGCTCCATTTCAATACATGTTTAGCTTCTGACTTGAACAATCGCATTTGGCTAAGCCTTCTTCTGAGCCTCATAGTCCCCCACGGACACCAGCTTTCCAACAACATCATACTTTTCCATAAACCTCTCCTGCCACCCCATCAGCGCCTCCTCCTGCTCTTCATCCAGCCCGTCCAGCTTATCCAGCGGCCCATCCAAGTCCTCGGTCAACATGTTCAGATCAAAGCTCCCGCAGGCGAGGCCCCGACTCGCGTCCCTGCCAGCAAAGTTGCTGTAGGGGCCGCCGGGGCCGTAAAAGTTGCGTCCCCGCGACACGTCGAAGACGCGGCCCCGGACGGCGAGGTACACGGGCTTGCCGTCTTCGCCGTTGAAGGGGAGGAGCGTGTGGGGGGTGTAGGTGCGGAAGACGGTTGCGGGG
>JAAVUK010000895.1:0-14905 GCA_014899095.1 Fusarium buxicola
CTTTTATAGAACTTAGCTTACTAGCTATTAATATAACTTCTTTACCTTAATACGCCTTACCTATACTATTAACTATTAAGAGATATAATATCTTTACCTATGCTTAGATTCTACCTTATAATCCTACTAATATAAACCCAGCACGGCTTAGTTTATCCCTTAGGAAATCCAACCGTCACACTGTTAGGTAGTGATTAAGATATCTAGGGAAGAGTATAGCGAGTAGTTTTAATTAATTAGATAGATTTGTGGTGTTTTTATTAGGATTTCTATCTAGAGGGTAAGGGAAAGTGGCTCACTTGCTTGTCTGGCTTACTTGCTTATCAAGTACGTTATGCAGTATGACGGAAAGCAGATCTTTTCATCCACTGAGATTTGCAGCTTGGTCGCATTCACCCCACAACGGAGTCTCGTGCTTAGACTATTCCCCGTGGTGTTTCGGAACCCTCGGCTTCTGCGTCCACTCAAGTCACTCCAAAGAACATGACTATAAAACTCCAAGACTTCATCGAGCCAGCCCAGTATCACTCTGCCCATCGTCAAAACTGCAGGTTGAAAATCCAGATTAGACGTACCATCACCTCAACTTGATCAAATGGAACGGCTCTCATCGTCGCCCTTCGTGAGGGCTTTGTATCACGCCCGGCAATTCATATTCATGGTGTTCGTCTTTGCGATGTTCGTCCTCGCCTTTTTAGCGCAGACCAAGGCAATTGACATGCCTGACTGGACGAGAGATATGCGACACCTGTCAGACGATGAATGGACCAAATACGCAGCCATACTAATCACAAGCGTTACTGTCGTTTTCATATTGTTCATGGCCGTGGGTCTGGCGCTGCTCAGGACTGGTAAATACTGAGATAGTTGCTTCACAGGTACGTCCAGTTCATCCTACTCTTGAGGGCAGTGATAGACTGCAAAAAAATATGATTGTATCCTAAGTGTTTTTCTCAGGTGTCAGAGTACCACGTACAAGAGATCCGGATACTGAGTGCACTCCCATGGCTAAATTGGCACGAAATCCTCGACCACACCGCGTCTTCTTCACGGACACGATGAAGCCCCTCGACTATTTGCCTGGCAGAAGTCACATGTTCCGAAATCCTCTTCAGAACACGCAAGAGTTCATTATAAGCCTTTCCAATTCATTCCTAGAGCCTTCCGGGAGTGCTGGGTCTCCAGAGGCTCTGTGGAGAACTCTCTACTGGCCAAGAGCATTACAACTCCTGGACTGAATCCAGTCGCTTAAAAGGCCTTCATATCCAATTGAAAAGCACCCCACAGGCGTGTTGGAACGTCTTCCATGTAAGATTGTTCCAAGCACGTTGACCTTGTTGGCAAGCTCGAGCCCTCCAGAAGCGATTATCTTTTCATGCTTGCCATTGGAGATCTCTGAAAAGGCCTTGAAAACACGCTAGACATAAACTTCAGCACGATTGAGCGTGTTGGGACATGGTAGAAGGTCATGTCAAGTTGGCCTTTCCAGGTGCCCTTGAGTCAAACAGTCCTTATGGCTCGTCGCCATCAGCTCGCTTGACTACGAGACTTGTAGCCTAGGAGAACTCCAATATGGGAAACCAAAAGCCTCAACAGCGACAAATCTTGGGCGTACAACACGGCCTCAAGAATGAGCGGCGCAGTTCAGACCGACATATACGAGCATCTTCTCGCTGGAGAGGGAGTGTTTTCCACTGAACACTCGACAGAAGAGCCTCGCATATCATATGATACCTGGAGCTTTTAGGTTGTGGCTGATGCTTTTGATGTGAGACATTCGTCAAAGCGATGAGCGATCACCAAGGGACAGCATGCCCAAGGTCACTATGTGTCGAGGCAGAGTAGTTGCTCTGCAGTCCAGTCGTCAAATGGCTTGGCAGCTATTTCAAGTAGATTAGACTGGCTAGAAAAGAGTGTAGGTGTGGTTTCAAAGGTAGCCGTTTTATTAGATTAAGTGCAACTGGTTCACTGGTTAAAGGAAGATGCGGTGAAGCTTGGGGCTAGGTAGATCAAGTAGACTGCCCTTCTTCTACATCTTAAACAAGTTGAAGGACCGTAGAAATCTTACAGCGCCTAGGAAACATGATACTTACACTTCCAGATTAGAAATCGAAAACAGTAGTTATGTCAACGTGCCTGATTTAAAAACAGCGAGAGGTCAAGCAGACCGAAAACAACACGCGATGACAACGCAAGCACAACATTCCTGCACAAACGTCTGGTTCGAATGGCGGTTTCAGACTAGGATATTGAAGGTCGGGTATTACGTTAAAATCCGTTTTGTTAGTATCGTAATGATTCATAATCTGTGTTACGTACTTATTTTGTATAGGGCTCCGACTCCAGCCTAATAATACCAAAGTAAATTTATCTAGTTTCATATCGCTTATATAGTCTGTTGGAAGCAGATGAACGGCGCATGACTTTGCTCTGTTAACTTCCAGGTCATAGTCCGAGGTCTACGAAGTCTCGTCGTCGACCTCATCTACTCTCTCGTACCTCGGCTTGTTTGGTCTTTGAACCTGATACGGCTGATAGAATTAACCTGGCACCTATTACCATTTCTTCGACGCCTAGTGAGATACTTAAGCCTGAGAACCTCCTTTTGAGTGCGTTTTGATCTCTATGGATGACTTCCTAGCTCAAGTGTCGCTTGGAGTCAATATGGCAGAGACGATTGACTTCGAGACTCTGCAATCTTTGACACTTTGGGATTGTCCGGCCTCAGATGTGGTTCTGGAACAAATCATAGAACTTTGTCCTTCTATAAAACTGAGAACATTGGAGGTTAATACTCTAACAAGCTATGGAGCGGAAATGGGGCAACGAATATCCTAGCGGGCTTCCTCGACCTCCTTGAAGGGCATGAAGACCTTTTCATATGCACAAAAAGACTTGAAGAAATCCTTGGCCTCTGGGATCCGTTTTTTCGCCACAACTAGACTCTTAAACGATTTGTCCAGCACCTGAGGATATTCGATCATCAGCGTCAGGGACCAATCTTGAAGTAAGAGAAAGATGCTCCAGATCTAGGCATACCCGGCACCGCGCTTGAAGATACGAAGATGGGGTTTTCACACAATCCTCTTGACAGATTGGATGCCGAGTGTCTCGGCCTAAGTTGCCTTCCGGGAATTGGATTCTCTGGAAGCAACTGCTTATGGAGGTTTTTCTCATGGCCGGGCTAGTCATTGCAATTTCCTTCTCTGCAGAGATGTAGATGGAATGAAGGCTTTCCGAATTTTGGTAAAAGAAGGTGACCAGTGGGGAGAACTATAATAAGAAGTACGGCAACGTGCTAGAAGCCTGCCTAGTCCATATGCTTGTTAGGCATCTCATGGTGATGATCAAGACTGGTTGCTACGTGCAAATCTTGAGTTTCTTTAGGAAACACTATGGACCAAGCATGAAGAAAAGCTTTCCTTCGTAAGTAGAAGCTTACAGTAAGAGACCAATCTCCCCACCTGTGTGAGACATGCTTCGCCTTTCAAATGCTGTTCCAGGCCGACTTGTTTGGGGAAACCTTGTGTTATGCAAAATACCGCTATGCCACGCACCATGAGGTAGGGGGCCCTGTTCTACAGATGCGGCAACTTTAGGGTTAAATGCTTGTAACTTTATAGTGCGTGCGACACCTTGCTTGGCGATGATCCGCCCCGTTTAATTCCCACCCAAGCACCTTCGACAGCTGGGGGTACACGCGGAGTCTCGCTTCTAACGCCGATCTTGGCAAATGATCCAGGATGTCTTTATCCATCTTCATCTGTGGTATTGACTGCGGTGTTTTCTTGACTCCTCATATACTCTGTTGCCTGAGTTCAGAGACAGTGCTTCGCAGCTTCATCTTCTGCAACCGGCTGAAGGTTCTCTTACCTTGATCATCAATCATGACGCCTATCAAGGTCGGAGTCATAGGCTACGGCGGCTCTGCCAAAAACTTCCATATCCCATTCATCACCGCCATCCCCAGTTACGAGGTTGTAGCCATCCTGCAGAGAGCGGAGGCGCCGCCAGACCCCGCGGCTTCACTGAAAGGATCCCACTGCACCGTTGATTTTCCATCCATCAGGCATTACAGAACTGCCGATGACTTCTTTGCCGACCGCGACATTACTTTTGTTGTTGTCGCGACGCATGCGGATACACATGCCCTGTTTGCGGAGAAGGCGTTAGAAGCAGGGAAGCACGGTATGCCACCTGCTTCCCAGCTTGATCATACGATAGTAGTCCAAAGATGAGCTGACATCATTATCAGTACTCGTCGACAAACCTTTTGCAAGATCGGCGGAAGAGGCCGACAAGGTGATCCAGATTGCCGAGCAAAAGGGATTGATTCTTACCTGCTTCCAAAACCGAAGATACGTACGTCAGAACTTGTCCCCTCTCAGGCCATTGCTGTGATAAACTGACCCTCATGGCTTCAAGGATGGTGACTTTCAGACACTAAAGGAACTCGTCCACAATGGCGCTTTCGGGGATATCAAAGAAGCGGAGATTCACTACGATTTCGAATCACCAGCATGGCTCTCTATGCTAACTGCGAAAGAGTATACGCCGGGGGCGGGAATGACATTTGGGCTAGGTAAGGGAACATATTGGTGCTCCCAGCTGACAATTCAAGTGAAAGCCAAGTATTGACGTACGAGGGCAATAGGAACACACAGTATCGACCAGGCTTTCGTCTTGTTTGGCCAGCCCCGATCCGTTACAGCTTTCTTCCGCGCCCAGCGTGGTATCGAAAGTGAAGTGGAAGACTCCTTCACACTTATTCTACAATATGAAGGACCGCAGAAGGACCTGCTCGTAACGATCAAGACTTGTGTCATCACACCAATGGCCCAGCAGCTCAAGTATCTGGTACGGGGTACAAAAGGTTCTTACATCAAGTTCCAGCAACGCAGCACCTGCCCACAAGAGGAGCACATTGCAGAAGGTATCAAGCCTCTTGATCCCAAGTTTGGCACCGAGCCAGATCAGCTCCGTGGCACTCTTACCACATATAACGAGTTTGATGGTATTGTGCAGAAGTTTGATCACGAGACCAAGAAGTACGTAGGCAAGTTCCCTACGCGTACCGGACGATGGATGGGGCTATACGAGAATGTTTCGGATGCTATACGGGGTAAAGGGGAGTTATATGTCGAGGCAAAGCAGTCTAGGGATGTCCTCCGACTCATTGAGCTTGCGAGGGAGTCTCATGAGAAAGGGACCACAATTATGTGGAGATAGATAAACCTTCTTGCGATAATTTAGCAGGGCTCGTTTAGTATAATCCATTTATTCTCTTGGCCAAATTAGAGAGCATTATTCATGACTCTCAGCATCGATTGATCTTATAAGTCTGCTTCGTGTGTCGCACCCTAGCGAGAGTCCCTGTAAACCCCGATTCGACAAGTTAAAATCTCTTTGATTGCTGGGTTCTGTTCTCACGACTACTGCCAATGAGTCTGGATAACGTCTACGATAACCCCATGATCCTCCTCCTGCTTCAGCCCAGAAACGCAAACGACAGCAACAATCCCTTCAACTCCTTGGACACGGATGGGCACCGCACCTCCAGCAATAGCGTAGCTAGAGGACTGTTCAGAGCTCATGCCGAAGATCTGACGGAAGCGATCCTCGTCGCCTCCCAACTTGCACTGCCAAAACCAGCTGCTTCTGTTCCATCTGAGGACTGTGTTGCGTTTCCGCGTCACCCAGATCGTGTTGTCTGCCATAGTTCCTGAGCCAACCACCGTTTGGAAGATGACCTGGGAGCTGTTTGCCAGAGCGATAGAGATGAGAGCAGGCTGCTTGGCCGAAAACGGGTACAGTCGAGCGTAAAGCAGATGGCCAAGCTCCCATGCGTCCTCAGCCGTGAAGGATGCGAAGGTAAATGAGTCGCAGGTTGAAAAGACTTCGTCCGCCTATACGTGTTCAGCGCTGATCTAAGAGGATGGCAAACGAGATGAGACTCACATCCGTTGGGGGGTAGGGAATAGGCTTGGGCTCATCCGAAGTGTTTTGCTGCGCGGCGATGACTTGTTGCAGGCCGTAACCAGGTGTCCAGCCTCGACGCTGTAATACTTTCTCAGATGCCATGGTGATACAGTAACTCTTAACCTTCCGAGTGTGAAGTGTGTAACAAACGAGGAGAGGGATGCAAGTTCATCAAGTGCAAATATATTTAAACTCTATCCGAGGAATGCCAGCCGTTGTGATTCAGGTGGTTCATGCTCAGATGGAGCGTTTATACCCCTCTTCTATCCTCGTTCGTTGCGTGGGCTTCCCGACACTCCGCGAGCTACCCCTGTCCTTCACTAGACCAGAATAGTTCGTTTCTGTTTTCCCGATACTCCCCGAGTCAAGGCGACACTTTTGCATCGTGGCTTGTTAAGTACGTGGCATCGTGTTGGTTATAAAGTCACTGAAGCTTGCTGAACAACTCAAGAGAGTTAGTCCTCGCTTGGATTAGAACAGATACTGCCCTACCTACATCTACCGCAAGACGGTGGTGGACGGACTTAGAAATATGCGCCCTCATATTCAGTGAGGCTGATCCTGAATTCAAAAGAACCCCAATTGTCTTAGAGATGTCACTGAACTTGACTCCAGAGGCGTAAACACGGATCTGCTGATGACGAGAAGCTGTTCCATCAGCAAATAGCTCATATTTGTTGCCAGTACGCCGTTTTGCGAATACGCTCATGGCCCAGCGGCGAAATTCCGCTAACAATTCTAGAGCGAAGTTTCTCAAGGCAGACCATTATCTAGGGACTAGGTCGAAAAACGTAGTCTCACGGCCGAGAATCTCAAGTCCCCGGTTCATATAACGTACCTTTATTGAAAGAACGGTCGAAATAACACTTGAAATTACCACATGCCATACACCTGAGCCCATATGGACTTTCTTAGACTGATACAAGCAAGTCTCTCATGATTAACTTGCGGCATTGTTCTCGCCATCCATGGTTGGAATATGGGGGTTGAGAATATAGCGAAAGCAAGCTTCGGAGGCTGACGATTACCACCAGTATGAGCTACCCCGCACCGCAGGGTAACATAACCATGATGACCAATGGCAAGGAAATTTGTAAGAGTCAGGTTTTGACGTCAGCTTGATTACTGCCGTCAGCTGAAGAGCCTAATCATTCAGCGACCTCATGGTCGTTTGACTGCAACTACTCATTACAGTCTGGGTATTCTACTTGAAGTTCGTACACTCCAAGACCCAGCAGTTTTGTAATCATCAAGCAGATCCCTCAGGAAAAAAGCTGACTCGGGATAGCTACCAACTACCCAAAGATGACGGCCAACGACACTACTGACAGCGTTGCTAACAAGCTGCAAAAAGGCCTGGTTGTTGATCTTTCAGCTTTCACGTCGAATGGAGATGCAGAGTCTCGCCGTCGAGCGGCAGACGATCTCCACGATAAGCTCAAGGTCAATGGTTTTGTTGGCATCACTGGTCACGGCGTGTCCCCCGAGCTCCTCACAGAAGCATTCGCCACGTCCAAGAAATTCTTTGACATGCCGTACGAGGAAAAGATGAAGGCTCCGCATCCCGATGCTCCCGTTCCGCACCGCGGTTTTTCTGGGCCAGGCAGAGAATTTGCTGCGGCCAAGACAGCGAAGGAGATGACTGATGAAGCGAAGAAGGAGCTCTATTCGAAAACAACCGACTTCAAGGTACCACGTGCATGTTGCATTTTCGAGAGTAAGCAGTCATTAACCTACAACAGGAGAGTTTCGAGATTGGCAGTGAGGAGAACAAGAATGAACCCAACATCTGGCTGCCAGAGGAGGTTTACCCTGGTTTCCGCGAGTTCACCCTCAAGTTCTATTGGGAGTTGAACAAGACATCGATGGCCCTTCTTGATGCGTTGATCGTGAGTCTTGACCTGACAGAGAGCGAATCAAAGGCCGTGAGGGCTCTTCATCTCGGCCATCACAATCAGCTTCGCCTTCTTCATTACCCCCCTATCGATGAGACTATGGTGACCAATAAGTATGCGGCGCGAATCGGTGCTCATACCGACTGGAGGTATGGTCAAATATGTTCTTGTCATGAGCAAACCCCAAGTTCCTAACTTCCGGATAGTTCGTTCACTATTGACTTCCAGGACTCAACTGGGGGTCTGATGTACCTAGACCGCCCATCTGACACTTTCGTGGATGCTACTCCAATAGACAATGTTCTCTACATGAACATTGGCGATATGTTCGAACGCATTTCAAACGGTACGTCCAGCGTCATGGCACCTACCAAAGTCTAGCTTTACTAATTTTCCTGCTCCCCAGGCTTGTACCCTTCTGCTCTTCACCAAGTGGTTGTCCACAACTCAAACCGCGCTCGCTACTCAATCCCCTACTTCGTGGCCCCGATTGGAGAAGGTGTCATTGAGCCCCAGCCTTCGCTTATGGAAAAGGTGGGAGACAAGAAGTTCGAGCCCGTGACGCACATGGAGTACTCTACAAGGATGTTCAAAACTATTAATGTGTACAAATAAGCTGTTCTGTCGTATTAGTTCAGTGTAATAGCGCTTGTTGAAGTGAATGATTACAAAAAGAGCTTTCTAAACATGCCAAGACTTGGATACCATATTGATCAACATTTGATGACGGGTTGCTCGGGTCTCGGTGATGGTACCTAGTTGTGAGTCCATGACCATCGTCCGACTTGAAATCGACGTCTCGGCCAAACGTAGGTTGGACAACACCTGGCACGGAAGGCGAACCGTATTTCTTGGAGGTGTCTAACAGTTTTGGTGGGTTTTCTTTCTTTTCCCCTGTTTTGATTCTCACGCCCTCATTTGCTGTCTGAGATTAAATCCTGGCACTTAAGTCTTATTCAGATTAGCTCTGTGTATAGTCAATGAGCTGGTGAGATCTTCGGTGTCTGAATGGATTGTCCCTTGATGTTATCGCAATTCGGGGGACTGTTGATAGACGGGTTCAGCAGTATACATTCCGTATTCTTTGGAGTGTCCAGATATGACACCCTCACAACGCACTTGATCAATTTAGAGCTTAACTACATTGATTCTCTTGAACATCCAAGAACAAATATCGAAAATGAAATCATTTTGACGAAGGATTTATCTCCTAGAGCACTTTAGTGAACAGCTAGCTGGTCCGGATAAGGAGCTGGTTTGAACAATTAGGAAGCCGAAAGTTGACTGCAGGTCACGTTGCAAAGTGAACGCCACACTTGGGATGGCGTCTCATCAAACCCAGACTTCCCAGCTATCCTAAAATAAATTTCCTATACTCTATCGCTACAAGGAGGGACTGGATGAAGGAAGATGGGGCAAGTCCTGGTGTAAGCGGGAGAGGGAAACATACCGCGATGTAGAGATCCAGGAGGTAAACAGTAGACCAGAGATTGTCATCGTGACGCGTCTTGACGACAATTATTAGATCCTGTGGTAGAGCCGGAACGGACTGGTCGGGCTCCAATTCAACGAGAAATGGTGAACTTATTTTTACTGAAATCACGTTCAATTAAACTTCTGCTTGGTTGGGTTTATATCGCATTGAGCTTATGTTCCGCCAGCCTTTCATTGCCCAATGGCAACAAGAATTCCATTTCACTCCTTTGTCTACACCCGCAGTGACTTGTTAAATGCCCCGTAGCTGCTACGCTTTCCTGCTGTGGCTTCATTAAATTAGAGCTCTCGCTCGCGGAAACAGAAGCAACGATACTTGCAATGCATTTATCATTGACCGGGCACGCGAACAATCTTGCATGATGCCGAAACCAGATAAACTAGATGACCTCATCTTCGTTTGCCGTGGATCTCCTTCTGACAACGAGCGAGGAAGGGAGAGGGAATGCGGGGTGTCGTAATCCGAATGTCTGAATAATCCCATCGCAATTCCACAACGATCGCCCCATTGACGTAGAGTATGGATAGCACCCTAGCTGATCAAATTACAGAGAAGGGACTCGGAGAGGATGGTAACTAGATGAAGATAAGGCACATGTAAAAAATAATCAGTCCACCAATGAATGAAATGAGAGCAATTCTTATATAACTTTACGTCCGCCTTAGGTTCGTTACCCAAGCATTGGTCTCGACGGTAAAATGTTCTGATAACAAGCGCTAGTGTCTGGCTTGTGCTGGTGATACTCACAAGGATTGTCCATAGACATGGGCAGTCGGGGTTTGGTGTCGAGAAGAGCAACGGCAATATCAAAAAGGAATTCCTTAGGGAGATCGTCTCGGACGGCCCAGTCCTTCAGCCACGCTCCCCTTCCACGGGTTGTATACATATCGACGAGTAAACGTCTTGCTTTGGACGATTCAAGCGTGTTTTCGTAAATCAACCGGATGACTGGCCCAACTGGATACCAAGACTTTCCATCCGACGTCTTCGAAGTGGTCTTGTCGATGATTGCATCGATGACGGCGTCCTTGAAGCTACCGTCCTGCAGAATATCCCCAAATATGTAGGCATTTGCTAGCTGCAAGTATTCGGCATTGCCGGCAGGCCCTGGTTCGTCGATTCGTACGGGAAATGTGCGATGGTATAACCAGTGTAGGTAGATGTTGAACACGTCTGGACTATCATTTTCCAGCCGGATTAATCGCTCGTCTGACTCCTTCCAGCATCCATGCAAAGCCTTATTAAAAAAGTCGGAGGATTCGCAGATAAGGTTTTCGTGTACGCTGAATGTGACTGAAGGCGACGATCCTACGATAACCTCGATGGATCGACCACTGAGGCTGGAGACGTCAGCTTAATTCCATGCTTGCTTAAAGAGCTTACTTCATAGACTCTTCCTTGCTGATTCTTATGTCTTTCATCGCGATTTTCTCGTCGAGACGGTGGAGCAAAGGTGTAGTTGACGGTTTGTGGTGGTACGGGGGAAAGTGTGTAGGAAAAGGATACATAACCTCTTCACTACTCGACCAGGACGACACACTGGGCAATTGATGACTGCTGCGGGGTAAATTAGTTTAGGCTAATACTGTTTGCAGCTGATTAAGTGGTGGCGGACAAGCTCAGCGTAGACTGGTGGGCTGGATATTGTTGCTTCTTACATGTGATGTGCCGAATCTCAACCAGTCAACTGTGAGCAGCGACAGCTGGGCTATGAGAAGAAGCAACTAACTTTCAGCCCAGACAATATGTTACGTCCAATCTGCCTTTGTATCATTATAAGTTATAACTGAGGCGGACTGGCTACCCTGTCTTGCCAAGACACCTGCAAAGCGAAATGGTTCGTGTGACACGTGGATTGTCCCAGTCTCAGTATTCTCGGAACAAACTTCGTCCAGAGAAATGCGGCCTACAGTACTGGATTGGCTGGCTGGGACCTGGTTTTGTAACCCTGCGCTAGCAAAACCCAGTTGCGAGATAAAATTCGTCATTCAGCATCATCCAGTTAAGTCGGATGCAACCGCGACCCTGTTGACGTCAAAACATGTTGTTAGTGGTCATTGAACAAAGTTACAGCCGTCTTCGACTGAACCGAGACTGGGGAGTTGTGAAAATGAGCCAATAGTAACTGGGTAAACCGCACATTGGTTCACGATCATGTCGCAGCTACGTTAGATTGTGACGGGGGATGACGACTCGCAGAGAGAGTGATAATAAAGCGAGTTCGCAACTTATAGCGAAGTGCCTAATACCCAAGACTAATACTCCAGACACAATACAGCACCAGAATTTCGAAAGGAATTTGAACCACGCACAATGCAAGACCCCAAGTCTCAGTTCCAGAATGATGAAACAGCAAATGAGAAGGTCGTTTTACACGCTGAAGGCGATATGACCCTAGTTGTCACCAACCTAGCGGATGATGCAAGCATGGTGTTCCTCGTCCAATCCAGAGTGCTCATCTTGGCCTCTCCGGTGTTTACAAAACTGCTAGGCCCTCATTTCAAGGAAGGAGTCGGACTACGCTCTTGCGAACATCCATCTATCTCTCTGAAGGAGGATAACCCCAAGGCTATGTATCTACTCCTTCAGATACTCCATCACCAGTCAGACAATGTCCCGCTCGTACTGGAGCCGAGGCGTCTCGCGACACTTGCTGTCTGTTGCGACAAATACGATTTGGCTCAAGCCCTCAAGCCTTGAGCACTGCAGTGGTGTCGCTCGCTTGAGGACTCTTCCACCGTGGAAGGATGTGGGTACGCGATGTTAGCGGCAGTTAAGTTTCACACTCCCAACCTTGACGAAGTAGCTGTGAAGGTCGCAAAACAGTTAGTACCCAGCTTTTTGTCCAACTTTAACGAGGACCCGATGCTTGATTTGTTGAGCGATTTCATCAGAGGTATGTTTCTTGGGTTGTTCTTGTTGGAAGATATCATTCCTCTGATACGCCACAGGTGCCTTATCTGACCTGGTCAGTGAGACTCTAAATAAACTCCATGAGGAGCTTCAATCTGTCGACGGGACGCTACGGGGCCCGAACGTTAGCTATAGTAGGCGGTGTACAGTGTGTGGAGGGGATCTTTGCCTTGATGCTCAAGATGCTACGCATGCCACAATCGGGACGTGGGCCAGAACCGGTACACCAGCGATTACAGAGTGGCGTTGTTCTTCTCACACTTCAGGAGCTGTGAACTATGGCCTTCCGTTAAACGTTTCGCAAAGTGTTCGATATCCAACATGGTGTTGCGGTTTCAAGACCTCGCGACCGATCTCAGACATGAATGCTCAGGGGAAGCCGATTGTCCTCTGAGACGCGAGTTAAGGCTGTTGCCTGAAAGGGCTGAGCATATCTTGAAGGACATGAGATGGGCACAGGCTGTATGGGGGTCCTAGGGGAGCAGAACCTATTGTCTAGTTTTACTCTGAGCAACGAGATTAAGCGAAACTTTTATCAGTTTGATGTCGGCGTCGCGGGTCTGTACTCCTGGCCAGCCGAGGTGTCCTGTGAATCTGCCGGCCTCTTATGAATTTAGCTTAAGGAGCCTTATCTTCTCTGGCGATGCTATCCTACCATTACTGTCTTTCCATGGTCCTTAGCTTGCACGTTGTCTTTGGCTATCAAGTTGTTTATCTTACCAGTTCATCAAGATCGACATGAATCCAGTTAGTTTCGGCAGTTGGCCAGTTGCGATTCCGATTCCGATTCCAAATCCCCCCTCATCCGATTTCACCGCTCTATCACAGATTGACGTAGCATAAAATTACATTGCGCGTTTCGTGGGCCATATCCGTATCGTTGGCGAGTTTCTACTGCCACAGCTCCATGTAGTGATGTTTTGGTTTGCAGGAAGTTTTCGTCAATATATTGTATCTCTTAGAGGTCAAGTAAGAATGCCGAACGATAAGAGAGAAAATAGGGTCACTGGTTTATCTAATGACTGGTTCAATGCTTTTCCTGCGCCCCAAGATCTACCCCATAATCGTCATTCATTCTAGACTAGGGATTGCCCCAGTCCAAGAGCCAATCGTCCTCGTTCTGACTCGTCCACAACTGACTCGACAGTCGGTGGTTCGTCTCAATTGTAGCTAGCTAACCTCATGTGACTGATCTTGACCATTTCCAGCGACACTAACCAATGAATTATTTACAGTATGTCCCCACTCTAGTCCGCCTAGTCGTTATCCGAACCCATGTATCAAAGTACGGATCGTCAGATTAAACAGAAAGGGGCCGAATCAGGAGTGTTCTGATGGCAAGGAATGGATACGGCATGCGGGCCTTAAGGAAGCTTATCACGTCTCCATGCGGGGGAAACATGACAGCTGAAGAACTATAAACACAGTCAAAGTCTCGGTTAGTAATTGGGAGTTCAAACAGACAGGAACGCCTCTCCAAATCATTGAACAAGCCTCCCCACTACTTTTGTATGCGAGCATCATGGCATCACGAATTGTCAAAGTGGCTGTGACCCAGGCCGAGCCTGTCTGGCTGGATCTGGCGGGTGCAGTCAAGAAAACGTGCAAGTTAATTGCAGAAGCTGCGTCAAACGGATCTGAACTTATTGCCTTCCCCGAATTCTGGATACCAGGATATCCATGCTAGATTTGGTAAGACCTTACAGACATTTGCATCCTCTTGATCAACTATCAACAACGATGACTGAGTGTTAGTCCATATAGGACGCACCTCCTAGACCCCGAGCTTAATGTTCGATACATCAACTCACTGTCTCTGGGTTCCCCTGAGATTGCCGAGATTTAGGCCTGCGCCGGGAGCAACAACATCGCTGTCTCTCTTGGCTTCTCTGAAAACGACAACAACTCGCTATTCATTTCACAGCTTCTGATAGGCCAGGATAGCGAGATCAAGGTTCATCGACGCAAGATGAAACCTACGCATATGGAGCGAACTATCTTTGGAGACTCTTCTGCTAACTGTCTCAAGAGCATTGGGCAGCTACCTTTTGCGCGAGTTGGAGCTCTCAGCTGTTGGGAGCACACATAGCCGCTGCTCAAATACAACACACTGGCACAGAAGGAAGAGATCCACGTGGCAGCATGGCCTAGTCTTATGCCTCACACCGGAGGCCAGGATCTTTGGTCAATGAGCGCAGAGGGTAAGTTTTCCTACTACATCTCGCTAGTTGCAACCTTGCAGCTATTTCATTCGAGCCTAAAGCTAACTATAATCTAGGTTGTCTTGCACTTTTTCAAGTCTACGCTATTGAATCCGGCACTTTTGTCCTACACAGTACAGCCCTTGTTACTGAACAAGGGGTCAAGACACTTGGTACTCTAGGCGGCATGCTCATGTTGTCGCCTGGGGGAGGAACTTCGGCAATCTTTGGGCCTAATGGAAGGCGACTGACAGAGCCGGTTGACGAAACCTTTGAAACCATCATATACGCGGATCTCAACTTGGATCAGATCATTGGGGTGCGAATGTTTGCCGATTGCACCGGCCACTACAGTCGTCCCGATCTTCTATGGCTTGGGGTAGATCCACATATCATATAATGGAGGGTTCCTTTATTGGCAA
>JAAVUK010000897.1:0-21536 GCA_014899095.1 Fusarium buxicola
CGCCGCGCGGCGCATGTCGTTGAGCTGTCCATGTAGGTTCAGGTGCGCGTTGGCTGAGTTCTCGGTCGGGTTCGCATACTCGGCGACGTATTCGCTATCGCAGCTGCCTTCAATCTCGATGTCGCATCCGTGCCATGTCAGGATCTTCGACTTGACACCAGAGAAGGTGTAGGCATTGCGGAGGGCTAGCTCAATGCCATCCTTCTCAGCCGTGCCGGAGAGAACCTTGAGGACGAGAGGCGAGCCCTGGGAAACTTGAAATCGCAATTCGCAGGCGGGGCGGAGGGTAACGACGCGTGTAGACGAGGCGGTGGGCTATCAAAGGTAGTGACGTTAGCGAAGCTGTCCAGATGTCTTTGAGCCGGCGATAGAGCTCTGAGCTTCCGTCTCTGGGCTTCCGTCTCTGGGCTTCCATCTCTGTGATGCTCACCTGCGCGGGAATCTGGCCCAGGCCTGGAATCGACATGACTGGCTACATCGACTTTGGACAGAGAAATTTTGTCGACGTCGTCTTTGTGATCGCGCGTGCGTGTCTGTGCGTGGGGCCGCGCTTGCACTGGAAGCTTTCCAGAAGCTCCATGTAAGGGCGTGCGGAGCGAAAACACTAAAAGCCCCACGTGACATAAATATCCCGCATTGTGACAGCTTTTCCCTCCCGACTTGTTTCTGTCATGCTAGCTTTGGGCATGAAACACCACAGGGTGTTTCTACCACCTCCTGAGAGCCTCCACCAAGAATGCTCAAAATATTCCTAGATCAAGATCCTGCATGATTTATTTAACCCCTAGCTTTCGGAAGAGGGACCGAGACGTGCATTGGCATATATACAAGACACTACCTATCACAAACACACCTCTCTCCACACTTCAACTTCCTTCCCCTGTCTCACCTTGGTATCTCACTTCATTGATATCATGTAGCAAGGAAGGCGGAAGCAAAATATGAGGGAATGCATTCCATCAGGATCAGACAGAAATCAAGTCTGACCAGCCCACTTCTGTTTTGAAATTTTCCTATGCTTGGATGCCATGCTCTCTCTATGCCCCTTAATATGTTACACCTGGATCCATGCTTCAAGCCCTTCCGTCAACGCCAGTTCTTTCGCCTCGAGGTCCTAGCCTCATGACGTAAAAGTAAGACCCCTGTTGTTTGAACTTTGAAAATAAATGGTCATCATCGTGGACACCGTGCGCCGTCGTCTCCGCCGAGGAGGTTTTTCTACATGTTCCATTCGATCCTTCGCACATGGGTATTGGGATTTCCGGCCGTTTCGTCCAGCAGACGCTCTCTTTATTTTGCCCCAGCTTCCTTCGGTCGGTAGATAAAACCAATCGCGGTGTCGTCATCGTCGTCATCAAACGCCGTGAATGTCTCTTTTGGTTATTGCGCCATCTCTTCAAAGATGCGGAGTAGGCTCCGTACGCCAGTCAAGGAGTTCTCGTCGGGCCCCTTGCCGGGCGTCCATTCGGCGTGAGCAAAGTCGATCAGCTTCAGGGAGTAAATCTGTGGCAACGAGGCCTCGAGATCCGAATCGTCGTCCAACTCGTCATCATCATCCAGAGCGATACCGCTATCAACCCTCTTGGTAGTTCGAGCAGCCTGGCCAATGCCCGCTTCTGCGTCAACGAGCGCGTTGTTCTCCTCGATGGCACTGCGAAGGGCCTCGCCGTCACCTTCAAAGATGAACAGGAGCGAGGATGAGTACATCCGGCTCTCATGGCGTGAAAGCACCTCTTCAACTCTCCGCAAGTCCCGTACAAAGGCGGCACAGACAGCCTTGCCGAGTTCCTTGTCAACACCAGCAGTCTTGTTGAAAACGAATTTCCGAAACTCGTCTACGACGTTGTCTTTGTTGACCGTCATTCGACCATAATCCTTGTCGTAGATCTTGTAGTCCATCTCGTCCAACTCAGTAGCATCATCCGACCCGCGAAAGACTCGCATACCCGCTATCCGGAATCCCAAGCTGCCATGGGTGGTCTCGGCCGAGATCTTGTCGAAGCGCTGCTTCTTCTGCTGGGGAGCGTCATCGGCCCATAACCTGACACCTAGTTTGACATCAAGGATGTTTGGGTTCTTGAAGCCAAATGTCGCATTTTCCAGCACAACCGCCTTGTCCGTCTTGATCTTGTTGTCCTTGTTAGGGACCCAAGCCACATCGTCCTTGGGCAGTTGCGCCGCGGCCTGGGCGACCTGTTGGGAGACCGAGGCGACAATCTCCTCTTTCGAAGTCTTGATATCACCAGCCTGGGAGATGACACCGGCGACGGCGTCGTCAATGGTCGAGTCAGTGGGGTCGGTGAGCATTAGGGAGCCCATAAACAAGGGCATAATGTCGGCAAAGTCGGCATGCCTTCGGTTGGCAGATTGGTAGAATTCAATCTCAGACTTGGTGCAGGGCTTGATGAAGAGCTCGCCGTCGGGAGTGCAAAGCGTGCCGGCACTGGAACAGATGGTGTCAGTAATGTAGGGAGGCGGGGAACTGAGGCATTGGACGCATATGCACGACGCGCGACAAGAGCGCGCGACAACGGAGAGCTGAAGGGCAGGGCTTCAAAGCCCCCAAGAGGGAGCGCACGAGAGGCGCGAAAAATTTCAAGATACTTACTGGCCGGCGACAGCGTAGTTGTAGTTGCGAAGGTCGTTGCGATTAGGCATTTCTTTGGATCCCATCATCATGATGGGAGTGTGGCGGAGGGCGCACGCTGGTCGTCGGTGTAGCGATAAGGAACGGCCAAGATAGACCAGCAGAAGTGAGTCAAGGTCGAGAGAATGTAACAACAGAAGCGACAGATGAAGGGACGCTTTAAGCACCGACAAAAAGTCGAGAGCGGTGAGCTGGCCTGTGGAGAGATGAACAATGGAGGTTCCAAGATGTTGAAAGGGACCTGAAGCTTGACGGCTAAAGCGAGTGGAGGGCTCGGCGCAAGGCGAAGCGTATTTCTGGGTGGAGTAAGGCAAGCAACCCAAGTAAGAGACACAGGTTAGAAAGCTTGGCCACTGACGCTGACTCCCTTAAAAGATGAAGTCCTGACAAACAAAAATACCAGGTAAATCCAAGCCGGTATTCAGGGGCGTGGCCGCCCAAAAAAAGAAGGGATTCGAGTGCGGATCAGCGCAGGATCAGCCCCCGGTTATGGATAATGTCCGACACGTCAAGGACAAGTTTTGGGTTTGCTCAGTGGCTCCAGCGAGCGAGTGGAGGCGTCAGTGCCGTTTCGTCCTTGACGTCGAGGGAGAGAAAATTGGAAGGCTTGTTGGCTTGGGCTTGTTGGCTTGGGAGAGAGCCGAGTGGCGACTTTTCTATCTAATTTGATCGGTGAGCCAAGGTCAACCTTGCGAATTGCCTTTCTTGGTGGCGGATACGACGGAACGAGGTGGGAAATTGAAGGACGACAGCGCAAAGACCAGCGAATAATGTTCCTCAAACGGCAGTAGAGAAGGCGCTGTGTCGTAAAGATATCACCGAGTGGTGAAGATTTCAAGATGATTAAGGAGGGAGTCTCTTTGGAGTTTATACATTCCAGGTCAACTAACAGAAGAGGAGAGGAAGCCGAAGGAGTGGGGAATCGTGGCTAGGTAAAGTACTTAGGTACAGTAGGCGGACCTATCACCGTTATCGGTCTCAAGCAATGAATAAGGTACCTAAGAGCAGGAAGACTCTGCCCTATACTACGTACGGCCAGCCGCGCGATGGAGGCGGTACCAGTGAGTGCGAGCATTGGTGCACGTCTCCGAGCGTTGGCGATAAGTGATGGCGAGACCGAGAACAAGCCCCCCGGGGGGGGAAGAGACAGCCCATCATGGCGGCAATGTCTGATCCACTCAGGTCCAATGAAGCGCCAACAGCGAGTTAGAGCCGTGGAGAGCTCGTGCGCTGCCTCAAGCTGCGGCATGCGGCAGCCGCTAAGCCACACCAACGTCAGGGCCTGTCATGGCCTGTCAAAGGTGACCTTCCAGGGACCGCCCCGGCCTTTCTAGCCAAAGGATTGGCGCTGAGCCGCCTTTCGAAAACGGCTGGGCAGACTCACACTCTAACTTACTACGTAGATCTTCGGCGGCTTCCAGGTTCCCAGATAGAAAGGGGGGCAAAATGCGCCTAGAGCGGGCTCGTGCGGCCGCTACTGTAGAAGGAGGGGGGACCACATCATCTCTGTCTCACCGTCAAGAAGTGTTCGGGTTGGTTGGTTGAACATCGCCAGTATCACTATCACCAGACCCAACGGCGAGAGCGTAGAGCAACTGACATTGTGTTTAATGATACAAGGCACACGAAGCATCAATAAACTTATTTGTTTCTGTATTATCTGTGCTGTATTAGTTATGGTTTTGTCATTGTTGGTTTCGAAGTTTTGAAACAGAGCGTCACAACTCCAGCCGAGGCCGATCCTAGTCTCACTAGTATCTAACGTTACTTGTTATAGACAATTAGGTGAGAACCGGGGGACTTTTGATAACAGTCATGACAAGAGATTCGTCACCCCATCTTACAATGCGACCCTGATGTACCTGGACCAACGCACCTAGCGTGCCAACCAATCTGTCGGGAATCCATCTTTGAGAGTTATACACAGACGCCGGAGCGGAACATGGAAAGGTGTCGTGCGGTGTTGCACGTTTTTTTCTTTCTTCTCCTAGGCCATGCATCAGGCAGCCTCACCATACATCATACACTGATTTGTGCTGAAGTTTTAAGGTGTGCCCACGTGCTAAACTCCTAAATTCGGTTGGGCGGGTGTCTTCCCATTTCTTCCCGGCGAATGTGAAGACAAAAAAGTGAAGGCCACAACACCCAGTGCCAATGAGCAATCAGAGGTCGTACAGCTCACAAAGTGTAGTCTCACCCTCGCTCCTTAAAGCTTCCAATTGGAGGCGATCAGCTTAGTCTGGCAACGCCAAACCGCCCGTGATCATCGTCAACTGACCCAAACTCCAAGCCCCCGTCAAATTCCCCACGAATCATGTCATCACCTCGTACTTTTCCTCACAGCAGCAGACTCCCGTCAACCTCTAGGAAAGCTTCTTGCACGTTTCCTGGTCGGGATGGGCCGTGCCGTGTTTGCTGGCGCCTTTTTGATGCACTTTGCGGTGCTATGCTGTCCTAGAGCAAGAAGTGCAATATAGGCAACCCCGCTAGGTAGACAAGGGAAGCTATCACGAGAATCAGCCTCGCTCTGAGCCCTACCACACGGTTGTACCCTGATAAGGATACGTACCTTACAATGTTATTAACGCCGCGCTGGCTGCCTTGTCGTTAGTCGTTGGTAAGCGGAGACTTTTCGTAGAGTACCCCGATCTACTAAGCCTCAGGGAGTATCGATGTGAACCACCTGATGGGGCATCGTCCGACGGCGCTTCTTCAAGTCGAAGAGGCTGGGTGTGGGTAAGCTTGGTTCTGAGGTTCACTTCACTCTCAGGGCTCAGCCTTAACATATTATGCAACAACATTGACCAAGCTGTGTTCGGAGAACTTTCCTGATGAGTTGACCTGGTCGGGATCTCTTTGTCAACCTGAGCCAAGTTGTGGATGCTTGTGCTGCGACCTCAGAACTAAAGATATATTGAATCTCGGGTGTTGTTCAACCATGACTGCGTGGAAACAGTGCCGGCTGCAAATAGTTCATTATTTGCTGTGTCTTCCCGCCTGCCTGATGTGCTGCGGTTGCTTGACAAACGGCGGTTGCCAGCTGCTGCCAGTTGCCGTTGAAAAACAATCTCGCCTGTTCTTGACTCCATCGCCATTAAATTTTCTCTACCTATTATTATGTCCTTTCAACCTCCTCGCCTCTTCCTTTCGTTTCGTCAGTGAATCACAGTTGAAGTGGCACTATATGTTCCATGTCAACCCGTCTCAACACCTCTTAGACCATCTCGAGATTGACATTGCCTCACGCATCGCTTGAAATGGCATCTCCACCTCCTCGGTCTGAGCCACTCTCCGCAGTGAAGAAAAGCATCGAGCCCAACGAAGGCAACGAGGCTGGCCCACCGCCTGTCCTGCCTCCATCGCTGCAGGGAATTGCCAAGACGGGGAAAGGGAGGAAGCGCCCAAAGACAACCGCGGATCGCGGTCCTACTGCTCTGCCCAAGAATCGCGGGAATGGCTTTGAAGGTATGTCATGAGTTTCTTCACGCACCTGGTGATAGAGCGTAAGCTGACACAGTCTCAGAGTACTTCGCCGATCCGCCCTTGACCCTTGACGAAGCCAAAGAGGAGAAGAACGAGATTTATGCCCCGTAAGTTATCGCATACAAACCCTTAGTTTGGTCAAAATTCGAATGACTAACCTCTCTCAGAGACCTGCCCTTCGCCGAGTACGATCGCTTACGCCTAGCATCCCTTAAAAGTCCAAGTGCTGACATCTCCTAGCCGCATGCAGTCCTGCATCCAGCGGTTCCGCTCTCGCCGCCGACTCCAGGGTGATCGCACTCTTTACTTCAGCGAGTATCTCTTTCTCGGTGGAGTCGACTGTAATCCTGGTGCTTTTCGTGGCCTTGGCCGTCAGGATCTGAAGGACCTTACTCCCGCTGAGCGTCGAGACGCGACCGCGACGGACATCGTCTATGGCACCACCTCAGCTGGCGACAAGTTCTACAATGGCGATGAAGAGGCATGGAGCGTCGACTTTGCCGGCGTTGCTGCTGGCTTCGTTTCAGTGACGCTGGTGCAACTGACATCTTTTGAACATGAGAGGATGCTAGAGGGCATTGATACTGTGGAAAACTTTCTCCGGTATATTCTTCATCATGATGCGTGCCCAGAGTACGAGCACGATATCAGGGCTGCAATGAAAGTCTGCCAAACTGCTCGTGACGAGTGGCCCATGGTTCGACAGCTCTATGCCTGTCTGCCAGGACACTTCAACCTAGCTGCCGCGGATCTCTTCTGCCCAGAGGCGACTGCCGAGAAGTCGTGGTCATTCCAGCGATTCAAGCGTCCTGAAGGATTCGATCCCAAGTCCGTCTTCTTTTCGGCTTTCGCGTTGATGGACGAGCCGGAGCTGTTCGAGCGCCTTAGCACGAAGCAACCCAACGTGACCAGGGAGTTTACCTGTACCCTCGAGCTCGTTAAGGTATTTCGGCCGAGCGAGGAAATCGTTAAGCGGGTCAAGTCCCTTGTCATTGGCGACAATGCGGTTCACCACGTCCCGGTTGGGAAGACTACCTTCAAGCAGGCCACTATTGAGGATGCCTGGGTCACTCCGGCCGCCCCATGGCCTATTGCTGAGAAAACCATGACGCTATTCTTCGACGATGCTTTGCTGGAGAATATGGTGCCAGGGATGAAGACTACCGTAACCATCTGTGAGCTGGACGCGGGACTGAAATTCGTCAAGTCGGTGGAAATCATCGTCCCCTCGTTCTATGTATTTCTTCCTCAAGAGTTGATGCGAGCTTACAAGGAGCCTAAGGAGACGGATCGTCCGGCGCCGTCGGTGCATGACCCCCATGCCGAGGAAAAACAGCATGCCATTGCTGCAAAGGAGGGCTAGAGAACCATGGTGATTGGTATCTAGAAAAGGGGTTACCCCGAGACTCCAAGGGACGCCGTAAAATGCATCGATTTAGATGAGGGCATGCTAAGCAGTTAATACGAGTGTACGTGCTGAATGAGGTAATACTAGGTACTTGAAGGGGGTTTATGAGTCTGAGAGAGCACTACGTCAAACCCTATAGTAGGCCCAGGTGCTACTGTCCAAGAGCAGAGTCCAACGCCAACCATTCGTAATACAAGCCCAACCAATAGATACCAAGTTTCATGCCCGTAAACTCCTAGCACAATCCCCATACAAGACAATGTCACCCTCGGCTTCTCTTCGTGTCGTGTCTGGTAGAGGCGCCATGGTTCGAACACCACCACTGTCTGAGAGCAACCCGGTCTCCATTGTCCATGGCGCAGAGCAAAAAGAACAATGGTGAAGACACAAAAAGCAAATGATCTGATGAGACTGGGACTCGAACCCAGGAGGATTGCTCCACCAGGAATTGTAGGTTGTTAAGGTTGACCTTAACCTGGCGCCATAACCAACTCGGCCATCTCACCCGAGGTCCTTGGTTGAGGACCCGCTCGTTGTGACAGAGGGTTCGCAAAAGTGTGTCAAGTCGTTTTGGTGGCGACAAAGGCGGATCAGCACTCCACCCTCGTCAACCCATTGAATCCGGCATTCATGAGGAAGCATCCCGTCAGGCGTCTATTCTTGGGATTGGACCTTGTGGTCACCAGCGACAACCTCGGCGTAGGAAGGCGGGACGCCTTGTTGATCAGAGCTGCCCTCGCCAGCATTTCCATGCTGCTGAGGTGCGGGAGGAGCCTGGCTGGAGCTGCCGCCGTTCCGCGCGTTCTGCGTGCCGTAATTAGGCTGGGGCTGGGGCTGCTGCTTCTGCTGTTTGCCGCGGTGCTGCTGGCCCTGAGGGCACTGGACATAGACGTAGGTGACGCGGTTGCCCTCGCGATCCTGCGGCAGGGCCTCGTACTCGTAGGGCGGCTCGGGATACTTGGCGATGAGGTACCAGGCGTGAAGGAGGCCGGGGACGTAGCCGAGGACGCAGAGGAGGATGTTGATGAGGGAGTCAGCGCTGCAAATGCCGCACTTGACCCAGACTGAGGATGCGATGTTAGTGGTGATTGTTCTCGTTGCGCAATGATGCAATTTGGTGATGGGGAATTAGGACTTACCGGGCAGAGGGGGGAAGAGGACGGCGAGGAACGCGAGGAAGATGTCGGCGGAGCACATGGCTAATGAGAAGAGGGTTGAAGCTCTAGAGCGAGATCGAGAATGGAAAACTCGGGGAAGAAGGGGCGTTCTTTAGAGGAGAATTGCCTTGCGGTATTTGATGATGAGAAGAAAAGAGGAAGAGAGCGTGTGACTGAGGAGGACTGAAAGAGGCTGAGGCGGCTGGCGATGACGCTGCGCAACCTAAGGTACGCCTGAATTGGAAGGTTCCGGTAGGTACGTATCTCGCCATGCGCGGGCAGGTCACCTGCAGTGGTGGCGTTCGGGCTCCGGGGTGAGGGGCTTGCGTAATGGGTCAGGGTTTGGTGACAGATGATTGGTTGCGGAGGAAGACGTCAGTTAGCCCACCAAAAAGCCACGGGGTCGGGTCATGTCGACATGTCCAACGGTTGGAGGTAACCAACAACAGGATTTATTGTTGCTTCTTTCTTGTCACGAAGTCAGGGCTAGGCTGCCATTATCGAGTCATTGGCGTAGCTTTTCAATAAGTTAATTGGGAAAATTCTTTGGTATTTGGGTCTGCAGATTTGGCACGCCACTGCTCCGGCGTACGTCACCCACGCACTTACACGAGCTAAACCAGACGTGGTGGACAGGACGAAGTTGTCACGATGCATAAGGACATGCCAGATCTCCATATGCAGACTTGGTGAGCTCTTTCCCTGGCACATGTTACAGTTCATACAGTATGTTTCTCTTGTTGGAGCCTAACAAGACTCCGTACTGGGTTAGAGCTTCAACAAGAGCATGTTGGTTTTTCCGTTCTCTCATTGTCGAGTATCTGCAGGCAACCTCCATCTCAATACCTTCACATTCCGGGCGAATGGTTTAGTGGTATAATACTCCCTTAGCAAGTTTCTTCCTACAGATTCTCACCTCTGGGAGTGGTCCAGGGTTCGATTCCCTGTTCGTCCAAGCAAGGTGGTTAAAATCCGCTATTCTCCGTACTTTTTGCCGTTTGCTTTCACTATTCTAGCTAGTCTACGACCTTGGAAGCTAAACGACCTCCGTACTAGACAAGCCTGATGCAAGAAATAAGGATGTAAACATTTAAGGGCTTGGCGGGAGGTTTGGATAACTATCTCGAGTGTAGTGGACAGATTTCCCTTTGTTTTCAGGTTTGCTGTTGGCTCGAGGCTGTGTTTTTATTTTATTTTACTTCACCTCGAAGTCTGAGTGATTAGGAATCCAGTATCGAAGTGAGCCAAATGAGTGGCGTGGAAAAATACTATACTAGCAATTTGTGTGATGCAGAATGATTAAAGTTACAGTATCTGGGAGTCCATAGAGTAGAAACTACCAATTTCATTTTCAATCGTGTCGAGCTGAGATCTACATAATAAAGCACTTGTTCTAGGGTGGCTGCCTCACCGAGCTTCACCAAAAGATTTCCAAGATGAGCCGAACTTTTAGCGGGGCCCTGCAACTTTTCCCACCTAACGTGCTACGCGCCTTCAATTGCTGAAAACCATCCTGCCAGGTCGCAGGACCAGGTTTCCCTTTCAAGATGGACGACCTCCTAAACCTCGAGCTCTTATCGCTCGTCTCAAAAGTCACCTCAGAACTCCAGAACCATGTCGGCGTCGGCGATAAAACCCTGGCCGAGTTCCTGATCGCGCAACGCCTAGAATGCAGCTCCTTCAACGAGTTTCGCGAGAAGCTCGCCGGTATCGCCCCAGACTTTCCGCCAAGTCTCGTCGAAAGCATTGATCGTCTGGTTCTGGCGATGCACCCCAAGTTCAAGGGCAAGAATGGCGCAGCTCAACACGAAGAACACCACTCGCGAACGTTCGAAGAGAAGGAAAAGGTGTTTAGCGGACTTGCGCTGCCGGATAAGGAACCCGCACCCAACGATGGAGCAGATGCGATCGACGATACCCTTGCGCTTCTTGAAGGTCTGGAAGGAAAGGCAAAGAAAGAAAAGAGCACGAGGAAACGGAGTCGAAGCCCAGAGGACAACCAGAAAGAGTCGAGGCGGAGGAGAAGGGACAGATCGCGCTCAAAAGAACGGCACAGACGAGACAGATACCGATCAAGATCGCGGTCGCCAAAGCGAGGCGAGGAGGACTCCCGAGATGGTTACCGCGACTCGCGCAAAGATCGACGAGGCCGCCGACGAGACGACGATGACGATGACGATCGCTTCCGAAACGCTCCAGCGCCTGAGATGGATGATGCGCCGCAACTAAACAAGATTTATGAGGGACATGTTACAGGACTCAAGGACTTTGGCGCCTTCGTCAACCTGCACCATGTGAACGGCAAAGTAGACGGTTTGGTTCACGTTTCGCGAATGTCTGCCGGACAGCGTGTCACTCACCCTTCTGACCTGGTGTCGCGAGGGCAACAGGTCTGGGTCAAAGTCACAACCATCGAAAAGGATCAGAACGGTCGAGAACGGATAGGTCTGTCTATGAAGGATGTAGATCAGGAAACCGGCCAAGATCTCGAACCGCAAGCTCGCATGACTACTGGCGCCAACATGGAAGCTCTCGGAGGGGGAGCAAGGAACGGCTTTGTGGAACCGTTAGTTGGCATGCCACGAGACAATCTAGGTCCTCCACGACGCCAAAAGAAGCGAATGACTTCTCCAGAGAGATGGGAGATCCGACAGCTGATCGCATCGGGAGTAGCCAAGGCTTCTGACTACCCTGACCTGGAGGAAGATTACAACGCGACGCTGCGCGGTGATGGCGAATTGGACCTGGAGGAGGACGTCGATATTGAAGTCCGTGAGGAGGAACCACCTTTCCTGGCTGGACAAACCAAGCAGTCTCTCGAACTGTCACCAATCCGAGTGGTCAAGGCACCAGACGGCTCTATGAACCGAGCAGCCATGTCAGGTACCGCCCTGTCCAAAGAGCGAAAAGAGTTGAAGCAACAGGAGGCCGATGCTGCTTCTAAGGAAGAATCAAAGGAGAGCCTATCTTCGCAGTGGCAAGATCCCATGGCAGATCCCGACAAGAGAAAATTCGCCAGCGATCTCAGAAATGCGAGGAAGAACCAACCGACGGACGAGGTTCCCGAATGGAAAAAAGTCGTCATTCCCAAGGGCCAGTCCTTGGGCAAGCGCACAAACCTGAGCATCAAGGAGCAGCGAGAGTCGTTGCCCGTATTCGTGTTCCGAAACCAGCTCATCAAGGCTGTTCATGAGAACCAGATCTTGATTGTAGTCGGAGAAACTGGCTCTGGAAAGACCACACAGCTGACACAGTACTTGGCGGAAGCTGGGTTTGCCAACGATGGTATTATCGGTTGCACCCAGCCTCGACGTGTCGCCGCCATGTCGGTTGCCAAGCGAGTCGCCGAAGAGGTTGGCTGCAAGCTCGGAGAGGAGGTTGGATACACGATTCGTTTCGAGGACTGTACCAGCCCATCCACCAAGATCAAGTACATGACGGATGGTATGCTTCAGCGCGAGATTCTTGTCGATCCGGACATGTCACGATACTCGTGTATCATGCTTGACGAGGCCCACGAGCGTACCATTGCCACCGACGTGCTCTTTGCCTTGCTGAAGAAGGCCCTCAAGCGACGACCTGACATGAAGGTCATTGTTACGTCTGCAACGCTTGATGCCGACAAGTTCTCTGCATATTTCAACGAGTGCCCCATCTTCACTATCCCTGGCCGAACATTCCCTGTTGAGGTTCTTTATTCCAGGGAACCCGAATCTGACTACCTTGATACTGCTCTTGTCACGGTCATGCAGATCCATCTTACTGAGCCTAAGGGCGATGTCCTCTTGTTCTTGACGGGCCAGGAAGAAATCGACACCGCTTGCGAGGTCTTGTACGAGAGAATGAAGGCGCTGGGACCTAATGTACCAGATCTCATCATTTTGCCCGTTTATGCGCAACTTCCTACAGAAATGCAGAGCCGCATCTTTGACCCAGCGCCAGCTGGAAGTCGCAAGGTAGTTATTGCTACCAACATTGCCGAGACTTCTATCACCATCGACGAGATCTACTACGTCGTGGACCCCGGTTTCGTGAAGCAAAACGCCTATGACCCCAAACTGGGTATGGACTCTCTGGTCGTCACGCCTATTTCGCAGGCCCAAGCAAACCAGAGAGCTGGCAGGGCTGGTCGAACTGGCCCAGGAAAATGTTTCCGGCTGTATACCGAGGCAGCATACCAGTCTGAAATGCTGCCCACTACTATCCCAGAAATCCAGCGGCAGAACTTGTCTACCACGATTCTCATGCTCAAGGCCATGGGTATCAACGACCTACTACACTTTGACTTTATGGACCCCCCTCCAATCAACACCATGCTTACCGCGCTGGAGGAGCTCTACGCCCTCAGCGCCCTGGACGACGAAGGTCTCCTAACCCGCCTGGGCAGGAAAATGGCCGACTTCCCCATGGAGCCTTCTCTCGCCAAGGTCCTCATCGCCGCTGTCGAGCTTGATTGCGCCGAAGAAGTGCTCAGCATCGTCTCCATGCTCAACATCTCGACCGTTTTCTACCGTCCTAAGGAGAAGCAGTCCCAAGCGGACCAGAAGAAGGCCAAGTTCCACGATCCTCATGGCGACCACCTCACCCTCCTCAATGTGTACAACTCGTGGAAGCAAAGCGGCTACTCGAGCCCTTGGTGCTTCGAGAACTTCATTCAAGCTCGCTCCATGCGCCGCGCCAAAGACGTCCGCGATCAGATCGTTAAGATTATGGACCGGTACAAGCACTCCATTACGTCGTGCGGCCGCGCAACGGAAAAGGTCCGGCGTGCCCTATGTGCAGGCTTCTTTCGCAACGCGGCGCGGAAAGACCCGCAGGAAGGATACAAAACGCTCACCGAGGGCACACCCGTGTACCTACACCCGAGCTCGGCGCTGTTTGGCAAGCAGGCCGAGTGGGTGATTTACCACGAGCTTGTCCTGACGAGCAAGGAGTACATGCACTGCACGACGAGCATTGAGCCCAAGTGGCTCGTCGAGGCGGCGCCGACGTTCTTCAAGGTTGCGCCCACCGATCGGTTGAGCAAGAGGAAGAAGGCGGAGAGGATTCAGCCGTTGTATAACAAGTTTGCAAACGAGGATGACTGGCGGCTGAGTGCACAGAGGAAGGGGGGCAGAGGCGGTGGCGGTGGTGGAACGTGGGGATAACTTAATGAGAGTTCTGTTGCTGTAAGAGAAAATGGCGGTTAAGAATCATGATTGCAGCTGGTGACTCGGGAAACTATTATAGGATTTGGAGTTGGGAGTTTGAATGGGTTGAGTCTGACTAGATGCTATACCATAGCCACCCATCAAGGACAGTCTTGGATTGATCAACCTATGCTGTCGCTCACCAGGTGAATTTGGGAATCATGGACTTTTGTCTCCTTCAAATGCGCAGGCCTCACCGAACATCTGTGTGTCATATGTTGATTATTTCTATATAGAGGATATAGAAGTACTGCTGCTTGGGCATGATCATCTCAACTTACCTACTGGGTAGTTAGACTATACATAGCCATTCAAGCCCTCAATGAACGAACTCATGACGATAAAATTAGCCGACTTCCAAATACGGGGCAAATGTTGTACTGTGTTAGAGACTGTGCCGTAGTGAGCCTGAATTACTAAATTACCGTGCTCTGATGACGATTTGCACTGGATGGTCCAAGCTCGCGGTCTCCTTGCTGATGACGGGAGGGATGACAGGCAGCCTGGAAGTCAAACCAAACGCGGGAAGGACAACTTCACTCAACTCCTCAACGACCATGTACGTGCCTTTCTTGTCCTATTCATCTGTCTAAGGTACCTATTAAGGCACTCAGTCCCTTAGATTCCCATCATACCAGCTTACAGAGAATTCAGCTAATGTGCTCTGATAGACGATCCATCAGTCTACGCCACGTTGAGCGAAGTTTCCTTCTGTCGCGTTTCCGAGTTAGCCTGCATCCACTTCGCATCAGCATCCGCGTTCCAACGGAACAATTGCTTCAGTAACGCTTTCACCAGCCGTTGTTCTCCCTTTCTTCCTAAACTATTTGCACCATGCTATTGATTGGCCATTGAATCCATTTCTTGCCTTCTTGGCCCTGTGGGCGATATATTCATTGAGGTGAGTTGTGAAAGGAACCCCCATTCTAAGACCAGCCGACAAAAGTATCATGATAGCCATAGTATACGTCTAATCATTAAGAGTCTCACACTGACTTATTGGAGGTTCTTGTTATCTTTGCAAAATGCTGAAGCGAATCACGTCGTTGAAGCAGTCAACAATCGATGCGTGCGCAGCCATTAATGCGTACTTGAAGTCTTCCTCGGCACCCAACAAGCAACATCTCAAGCATTTGGTTGTTGAACTAAGGCTGCTTGCCGGGGCGCTCTTTAGTCTCGAGTCACTTATCACCGAACTAACAGAGAGGGAAAACAATGACACGCCCGGCACCGTCCCGGCCGGTGCCGAGTCCGGTGTCAAGTCCTGCTCAGACTCCGAGGCAGAATGGCCACTGATTGATGGTTGTGAGATGCTGGTCAGCGCCCTGAGGTCTTTTCACACATTTGCAAGCCCCGATGGGCTTAAGGGTGCAAGGTCTACGCTTTTGGATAACCGCTCTAAACTTGGTTTCGTCCTTGCGTCAGAATCTCTCCAGGATATAGCCTTGATGTTCTCGATACTAGGGTCGGACTCAATTCCCCAGCTCATGTCCAGAAAGGACGAAGAAGACCCTGAAAGGGTCGAGACCCCAGCAGTGACTCGTCTTTTCGATGGTGATGAGGATAAGGAGCCGAGCCCGGAAGACGTGTCAGCTTGGTTAACCCTGCTCAATTCCCCTGATAATGACCGCGAGCCGGCCGAATACAACAGAGAGATTGCTTTGGTACAGTCGCGTCGAATTACAGAGCCGAAATACCGGACGGCAGCCGCACGATGGCCAGAATACGCAGAAAAATACTGGCAAAAGCTTAGGCCCCAGGTCTGCTCTCTCTTCCGAGTTCAAAGGTCATACAACTTCGTCCAGTGGGTTTTGGAGTATGCTAGAGAAACCTTCCCGCGCACCTTGGGCTCCTTGGCTCTTTCGCCAAGGTTTCTATTAGAGCTCACAGATGCGTTGTGTGATGGATCCGTCTCGTCGCTTCACATCGCTGCCGCGCTTGGGCTACCGAGTCTCTGCAGAGATCTCCTCTCCATGGGAGCCGACATCAACCGGTCCAGTATCGTCGGAACGCCTCTGTTCTGCTCCCTCATGGGTACCAAGGTCCTTGCGACCCGGGCGGAGCCCGAGTCATGGACCTCACTGCTTGTGGGTGGTGACTCCGACGTCAATCAAGCAGCCGCGGTCCTTTTACTCCTTGATGAGGGCGCTGATTGCACCTACCGGTATCGCTGGAAGAACTCCGATGAAGTATCGCTTGCCGGTTTGGCCTTTTGGGTTGCGATGAGGAGCAAGCATGAGGCTATTTTCACGCGCATCGTGAAAGGAGGCGGATACCTCGATGGCGCTTTTCATCAACTGATGCAACGGGAGACATTGGTGAAGCGTGGACTCCTTCACAAGACAAGATTTGCACGCCTCCTCACCTACGTCTACGACTTGACATTGCTTGATATAGAAAGAGAGGGGTCAGAGTACACGCAGTTACAAAAAACAGTATCCAAGCTCATGAAGCATGCCAAGATCAAGTTCGCCTTTTCGACAGACAACAAAAATATCATCACTTTGACCGATAACAGCTTCGCCGAAACCACACGAAATGCTGTGTTGGAATTCGATGTGACCTTGGTTGAACGCCTCACCAGCGATCCCAGATTCGATCCCAACCTTCCATACGACAAGCGCGGGCTTTCCGGTACGATCCTTCACATGGCTTCTGAGGGCTCGCAGCTCGAGATCATGGATATTCTCATCGGTGCTGGGGCCGATTTGAGGGCGAGGGATTCGAGCGGGCGTACACCACTCATGGTCGTTGAAGAGACCAAGGCGGTTTCAAAGCTGGTTTTGGAATACGGCGCCCCAACTATTGACACCGACAATGATGGGCGCACAATCTGGCACCTCGCAGCACTCACGAACGATGCCGATCTTCTCAAGTGGCTCTGGGCAAATGACCCTGAGAGGGAGCAGAACCTCGGCATGAGCTGCCATGAGGGTCTTACGCCACTAAGGGCTTCGTTTTCCTACATCACCAATCTTGGGGCTCTCCCCAAAGGCTCGCACGGGGTTGCTCCACGCGCGGCCCGGTTTCTATTGGAAGCGTGCCAAGAACATGTCCATCCGCATCACAACGAGCAGCTAGCCCACTGGGCTATTGAATGGGGCAACCCATATCTCCTTAAGAAGCTGTTTGACATTATTCCCCAGGCGAACGAGAATGACAGATTTCTGCTCAAATCTCTAAACATGGCTGCTTCACCTGAGCTTGTTGCAATGGTTCTGGATAAGTGTCAAGGGCTTCCCCAGCAATTCCCCCATGGGGACACAGCAGCAGAGACTGTCATCACCAATACCAAACTATTTGCTGGCTCATACAGCATTCATCATAAGGGTAAGCTAGTCTATTCATAACTTCATGATACTCTGCCCTGAAGCGCATACTGATTGACCATCTCTGATCCTTAGTCCTACTCACCTCTCCCAGATATTCAGCGTTCTCTTGGGCTCAGCCAACAGCGCACCCATCATGCTCTCCAAGTATGACTCGGAGTGCCTACGCGCGACTCCTCACCCCCGAGGTCCTGAAATCGCGAGATACCCGTGGAAGGGGTCTTTGGGCACGATTTTGCGGCGACATTCTTCCATTGCTCGCTGGTCCGTCGGCTGAGCATCCGTCGAGCCTGCGCTTCTTGTCCGCATTTATCCGTATGGCAATTTCGTGTCTAGTCGAATATGGTGCCCTCGCCGAGTACGAAAAGGAGACTGGGCAGTGGGCACTTCTTTGCATGGCTGATAAGGGAGAGGAGGGCCATCCATCCTGGCAGCCCTGGCAGTTTCCTTTTATTGGAGCTGTTTTGGAAGAGCCATCCTCATCGTCCTCGTTGCCCTCATCGGGTGGCTCATACCATAATTCTATCGAGGCCGCCCGATTGCTACTACAGGCTATCCGGTTTCGCCAACCCGATCTGATCAAGTTGCTCGTCAGTAGTGGCGTCAACGTGCATACTCCGTGGCAATTCTTGCTTGGTCAATCGTTGTTCGAGGACTTCTTATGCGAGAATGTCGATACCGCCCTGATCCGACCGCTTCTCAGCAACACGAAGCCGGCAGACTTGACAGCTCGTCAACACAAGACCTTCGACACGGTCCTCATGGCAGATGATCTGCTGGCGATGGAGGTAGTTGGTCAGCTGATTGCTTGTGGAATGAATCCCAACATTTTGCCTGAGCCTGACCTCAATTATGGTATGAACCCCAAATTCACGCCTAAATCTCATCTCGTTGATTGTAGAGTTCATTCTAACCCATGTCTAAACCCAGGGCTAGGAGAACCGCGGTCGATGTTGACGGAAGCCATCTTTCAATCCAAGCCCGAACTAGCATGTGCTTTGCTTGAACACGGAGCAGACCCTGGCCTTTCTGGGCCGGATGGGTACAACGCCCTGATCGCTGTCGCAGAAACCGGGCAGGTCACGGTTCTGGAAGAGATCATTGAGAAGGCACCTGAGGGTTTCGACTGGTTTTGTGTTTACGAAACGAACAGAGTTACTTACAATGCGCTCCAGATGGCTGCAGCCGAAGGCCACCGTGATACCTTGGAGATACTTCTGGAAGCGACGCCTCTGGGCAGGGAGCCGAACTCGGTCACCGCGAAAAATGGCAGATCGCCAGCTCACCTAGCTGCTAAGGCCGGGTCTCTGGATTGCCTTAAAATTCTGTCAAGGTCAGAAGCAGACTTGGAAGCCAAGGACTCATCCGGGAGGACGCCGCTCTTCTGGGCTCTTCTAGGGGGCAATGAGCAGGTGATCGAGTATCTAAAGGACTCCCTTCTGGACCCTGACCAAGAACAAGATTATGGCATTGATGCACTGGGACGCTTGACACCAGAAACCCCTTCTGAAAGAGAGCTGGCATCTCGCCCACATGATGGCAAGGCTCCCACACCTAAAATGTCCGAAGCAAGACGTCTTGGTGCCATGATAGCAGACACAATCAGTCGCCACCGTCGAGGGACTCGTGGCGGCTTGTTCGCGTCCCTCCTCAACCATGTCTCCAAAGAGGAACTGGAGTCTGCCATCCTGCCTTGTGAAGGCTGCACTCTGCTCAGCTACACGGCATCACACGCCATCATAAGCCCCATGATTGAACTTCTAGACCTTGGGTTTAAGGGCTTTGTCACTGGCTGCCAAGAGCACTGGCCGACTGGCTACAATGCTCTCCTCCACGGATCTCTTCAGATACAGAAGCTGTTATCATACAACATCTTCACTTCTCCGGAGAAGGTGTATTCTTTCTTCCAGAAGTGCCTAGATGCCTACCTAGACGAAGGCAGGCTGTGGTTTCATCTACCCTATCCGCCAATCTTCGCCGTTTGTCAACATCAACAGACTATCGGCGGGCCAAATCCTGTACATCAGGAGCGGATTCTCCGAATATTCATTAACCATCTTGTAGATCATGCTAATGAGTACTGGTGAGTATTTCTGACAATAACTTAGGACTCTCGCTAACAACGATAGGACATTGGTGGAGACATCAGGGTTATCCGGCTTGTCTGAGGAGCCCAGCACCAATGGTGACACTAAGATTAGGCTCCTGCACCTTGTTCTGAATCTTCGGAGCGAGATCCATACGGGGATGACATATTTTGGGGGCCACAACCCAACCGCCTTGCATGCCCTGATCCAAGGCGCTATGAAAGACGACTCTATAGCACCCGACACTGAATCATTCTGCAACATGGCCAGCATGCTTCTTTCTAACGGTGCCGATGTCAATTCTCAGGATACAGAACTTACAACGCCCCTTCACTTGGCCGCAGACTTCGATATTCTACCCCTGGTTGAGTTACTTTTGAAATCGGGCGCGGACCCAAATATTCGTGACGTTGAGGGCATTACTCCCTTGGGTCAAGCGGCGACTGCTGGGAACCTTGATGTGGTCCGTTGCTTACTGCGACACGGCGCTGATCCTCGAACCTTCAATGGATTGGGCTTTCTGGGCCCCGGATCTGATCTGGCAGACATGCACGAACTTTTCAATCTAGGCCTGGACCCTCATGACACCTCGTTGGACACCCCAAGCGTAGCCTCGACGATGATCAGCTGGAATGGGTTCGCGAGATCTTACGTCTTGAACGGCAACTTTGACTTTTACCGGCTTGCAGAACATGAGCCGAACTTTGTGAGCAAGTTGATCAAATTATGCTCGCCAATGGCGCTAAAGGCAGTGCTACGACGTGTTCCGAAGGAGTTTCTCTCTCAAGTTGTCAACTTTGAGCCGCAGTCTGGCCTCGGTCCAGCATGCTTGGTCATCCGAAGCGACGATGTAGCCCTTCTGGAGCAGCTTCTTGATTTTGGATTCGACTTTGAGCGCGAGTGGTGCAATGAAGGATCGGCCTTGATGTTTGCTGGTAGCATCGCGGCCTTCAAATCCTTCAAGATGCTTGTCCGTCGCGGCGCCCGAATTTCCTATGTCACCACCGACAAGCACGGCCGAAAGGTGGTCAGGTCTGTAGTGCAAGCAACAAAGGTCTATCCCAAGCTACTCGAGTGGCTTCTCGTTGGCCGTTACTACGAGACTAAGTATCTCGAATCAGAAGACTCTGCTCCTTTTGCCGCTACAAAACCCTGGTCAGGCCCACGGAGAGCAGCGTACCGATTTGTCGGCAACAACATGCAGCATCCTTGGCTTTGCGGCGAGTCTATGATAGATTATCTTGGTCGCGTCTCAGGTATACGAGAAAGCTTTCAAGGGAGGATAGTGCCAGTCCCTCTTGTGGAGTAGACCAGTGGGAAGACAGAAGTTCCTCCATAGGATATATGCAATCTGTTCAAGCCATTCTAGACGTGGGTTTCACTTCTCATGCAACTTCCTAGGCGAGAGAGATACACGGACGTGAGGTGCCCGGTGAAACATGGAAGACAATAGAGCGCATCGGACTACTTGTTGGCCCGATGGAGAGGGTCTAGGCACTGACCAGAGGTTCGGACCCGAACCTCCATGACAGGATTCAAGGGGAAACTCTATCTCAGCCTCTACTCTAGGATACCCTGCCTTCCACTCGATTCCTAGCAGGATCCATTCCCTCACGCAAAAGCACTACTGTAAGAAACTTCGTATTTTAGTTAGCCTTGTGGAGAGCCGCCGCTCCTCGTCCTGAAACAGCACAGCCGTCAAAGATGCCATAGCTCCAAACACTCACACCACAACGCGTTGCTAGACTGGTTGAGCTGAATCAAACATATCCTTACAGCCCCGGTGCGTGCGGGGAAGGATCTGACACTAGCGTTCCAACGGTGGCCAAGGCGTTACTCAGCTGGGACCATGCTAAAGGATCTGATGCTCCTCACGTTCATGCAGGAACAGAATGAGCTTCTGATGCGAGTCAGGGGTTCCGACCAGTTCCGGTTCTTGAGCAGTTGTACAGTAGCAAGCTGAGATGCTGATAGCAAAAGACGTGTGTCGCGAGTGAATAGCATAGACGTCATGGATCTTTGGAATTCGAGTCGGATCTTGGAATTCAAGTCATGGTATCATTCTCTCTCGTTAGATTAAATACAGGTATCCTTACACCCAGCAATGCATTGTACAGCAGAAAAAGTCAACATGCCATCCTTTAACTCCCCAGTCGTATCAGACGTAGCCATATCCCCCCCCATGTACACACACACACACACACACACACACACACACACACACACACACACACAC